>VWYK01030618.1:79289-95064 GCA_013399775.1 Semnornis frantzii | reverse complement strand
CCCCCCCAGTTTCCCGCCCCAAGGGGCCCGCCCTAAACTGCCACAGTACACAAGCCGCGGGACTGCGATAGCTCGGGCCGGACTCTGAGGTCAGTAGTCTACATTGGCCGAGGTGGTACCGAGCGCGCTGCACCCTGGGTATGCAAAACAGCCGGATGCTAATGAGGCGGCGGCGTGGGCACAGCCGAAGCGCTGGGTCGGCGCAGCCGCTGCCGTCCGTCGCGGTCCTCGCTGTCGTCACCCCGAAAAGGCGTCCTGGCTGTTCGTCCTGGTTTACCCTATAGCCCGCAGCTGAGCCTCACGCAGCCATTAGGTCACCCCCAGCCCGGGTGGGATGGAGGAAGAATTAAAGTGAGAAAATCACGGGTTGAGCTAGAAGGAGTTTAATGACAAAATTGTTTGTTTGTTTATATTTGTAAGGAAAGGATTAAAAACAAATACAAGAAAACGAAACCCAAGAAAGACGACGCAAATGAAAACACCGAATGATGCTCAGCCAGTCCCCGGGCAGCGAACCTCCACGCCGATCTCCCCTCTGAGAGTGACGTCATATGGCACGGAACCGTCCCCTCGGTCACTCGCAGCCACCTGTCTCCGTCGTGTCCCCGCCCTACTCTTGAGTTCCGCTCCCTACTCCTGAGTTTCCACAGCCCGCTCGGTAGCGGGTGGTGCGTGAGCGTTGCTCGGCCCGCCTCGTCAGTGCCTTTCTCAGCACGTCTCCGGGAGCAACCGCGGGCCACAACTGTAACCCCATCCGAGCCAACCTCACCACAGCACCCCATGCTCCCTTCTGCGACCACAGTACGTATCCGAGCGCGACAGCAACCTAAGTAGAACCATCTTAGTGTAACACCCGCAACTCGCCGCACCGTTTTAGTTTCATCTACTGTTCAACAAAAGAAAATGATAGCTTCACCGAAGTGAAGCCTCAAAAAATTCATCGACACTCGTACTTGTTCCTCTCCACGGAAATCTTTAGTAAAAGGCGAAAGATTTATACGATCTGAAGAGAAACCAGAGTATACCGACCAATATCCTCGCACAGGTGCACATCCCCAGCTGTTGCTACATAGGATACGGCGATCCGGGGCCTCGTTTTCGATCTTATTTTGCCTTGCTGCAGCTCCTCTCTGCTGGCATATGCAGCTCGTCCCGAGCCAGGACCCCAGTGGTCTCGGGAGGTGGAATGTTCCACGCGGACCGGGCCGCCGGGCCGCGCTGCACTGTGGGTATGCAAATTAGCCACGGTGCGGTTCCCCTAGAGAAACATTTAGAGCTGTGCAAAGCTGGGTGCTGGTTTCCCACAATTCGGGCACACTCGTTCAGAGCCGCGAGAGATGATTGCACAGAAAAATGCATTAGCTATGCCTGAAGCTAAAGTTCATGAACTACCCATTTGGTTTAGACTCTTGCTTCATTTTAAAGGTTTGTCTTCTCTCAAATTCATGGCATGTGTTCATAGGGCTAGTGGTTTATTTTGGGCAGGGGTCTTGTAGCTAGGAGGTGAGAGGGTTAACATTATTTGGTTTAATCATCACGTTTAACATTATAATGAGGCTAGCTTTGCTTAGGACACTCTTTTCAAGCCAAAAAGCTGACAATCGAGGCCATCCCGATTACAAATACCTTCCTTAATCATAGAATCATAGAATGGTAAGTTTGGAAGGGACCTCAAGGATCATCTAGTTCCAACCCCCTCCCATAGGCAAGGACACCTCCCACTAATACAGGTCACTCAAGGCCTTGTCCAACCTGCCCTCCCTCCAGGGAGGGAGCAGCCACAACCTCCCTGGGCAACCTGTGCCAGTGTCTCACCACCCTCACTGCAAACGACTTCCTCCTAACATACATTTTCAATCTCCCCTCTGTCAGTTCAAACCCATTGCCCCTTGTCCTGTCATTACAAGACCTTGTCAATAGTCCCTCCCCAGCCTTCCTGTAAGCCCCCTTCAGATACTGGAAGGCTACTATAAGGTCTCTGGATGCCTTCTCTTCTCCAGGCTGCAGAGCCCCACCTCTCTCAGCCTGTCCTCATAGGAGAGCTGCTCCAACCCTCTGATCATCTTCATGGCCTGCTCTGGACTCACTCCAACAGTTCCATGTCCTTCCTGTGCTGGGAGCTCCAGAACTGCACACAGGACTCCAGATGGGGGTCTGACGAGAGCAGAGCAAAGGGGCAGAATCCCGTCTCTTGTCCTGCTGGCCACATTGCTCTTGATGCAGCCCAGAACTCAGTTGCTGTCTGGGCTGCACTCACACTGCAGGCTCATGTTGAGCTTTTCATCAACCCACAGCCCTAAGTCCTTTTCCTCAGGGCTGCTCTCAGCCATTCACCACCCAGCCTGGAGTTGTGCTTGGGATTGTGCTTACCCACTTGGCCTTGTCGAATTTCATGAGGTTGGCTTGGGCCCACCTCTCCAGCCTGTCCAGGTCCCTCTGGATGGATCCCTGCCCTCTAGCAAGTCGACTGTGCCACACAGCTTGGTGTCTTCCGCAAACTTGCTGAGGGTGCACTGATTACTCTATGTCACTGACAAAGATGTCAAACAGCACTGGTCATGCCAGTATGTGGCTTAAAGGAGTATTTTAAGCCTGAGCACGCACACATTTTTGGTTCGAGAGTTCAGGTTCCCTCAGTAACAATATTCTAATGAGGAGCCCATTCTAACGAGGAGCCCACGATCCCCAGCGCCGTGCTCGGCCACAGCCCGCAGGGAGCGGGAGCTGCCTCACCGACCGGCCTCGACGCGCTTGGGCTTTCGCGAGGGTACTCCTGGGGCAGAAAGACCAAACATGCGACAGACGAACCCCCGACACTGCTGCCCTCCCTGCTGGGCCCATGGGCTAGATGCGGGGACCTCCAGCGGCGCAGCCACAACGCTCACACACTGACACAAGCCATCGCCATTGCCCGCTGTCTCCGCCCACCGCCGCCGCCTCACCAGGCAACGGCGCGCTCCGCCCACCGCGGCGCGGTTACATCACGGCCTCGCGAGAGCTCGTGCCGCCATACCGCCCCGTGATGCTTTGCCCCGCCTCTTTGCGCTAGTGCCGCACCATGGGTGAGTGGGGACGCAGAGAGGCCTGATCGCCATCCACCGCCATCCGCTCGCTGCGCCGCCGCTGCTCGCCCCATCCTTCACCGGGTGACGGTGGGGACTGCTGCCAGCCCGCACTGCCCACCCTTGGGGACGACCGCCACGGCGCCGAGCTGCTGGTGGGAAGACGGTGACCAGGCCAAACATGGCGATGGGATTGGGGGGGGAGCGGACGGCTTCGCCTTGCGCTGCTCTAGGTTTCGAGCTCTGGCTTGGCTTCTGGCGCCGTCGGGGCCGTAGTCCTCGGGGTTCTGGAAGGAGGACTTAACGCAGGGACTCTGGGGATGCGGTGGGACGGCCTTCGGAGGCGACGCATTAGGAGTGCTGGGGTGGGCGCCGGCGCTGTACTTCACTGGTTGGCAGAGGTTTGTAGAGGAAACAGGAGATGGGGAGCCATGGGGAGGGGTATCCAGCAGTCTGTTGGGCTTTGTCATTGGTGCCCAGCAGACGGAGGGGATGTAGGTTCTCTTCCATATTATTTGTCAGACCTAGAGGATAATTCAGGGTATTCCCTATGGCGTATCTGGCACCTCGGGATGAGGTACTTGGGATAGGGTGCCCAGCACATGAGGTAGGTTGGAGAGCTGCTTACCAGAGGGTCACTGATCGGGTACGGTGGAGGGAGTCAGTCTGCTTTGTATAGCTCTGCTGGAAGGAAGGAAGTTAAGGTGGATCTGAGTATCAATGATGAAGCTTCTCTGACTGCTGCATAAGGCTGAGTGCACTGTGCGGATACCAACCTTGGAGAGCTGAGGACTCAGAACCATAGTCTGCCATGGTCAGGTGCACTCCTGATCCTGCTCTGACCGTATTGCTTTCCATTCAGGTATCTCCAGGGACAACTGGCACAAGCGTCGCAAGACTGGAGGCAAGAGGAAACCTTATCACAAGAAGAGGAAGTATGAGTTGGGGCGACCTCCTGCCAATACTAAGGTGGGTGATGAGAGGAGAGTGGTCGGTAGTGCTAGTTTTAAACTGGAGTTGCTGGTCATGTGCTGTTAGAGGCTTTGGGTCTTGAGTGGTTATGTATCCATCACTGCTTCTCTCAAAAGTGGTGTTTTCCCTCATGCCTGTGGGACATAGTGATGGGTTTTGGCAATAAGAGGCAATTGGAATGATGAAACTTTCTCCTTAGGTAGATGCAGCAGACCGTTTTGGTCGCTTAACAGCATCTACCCATGCTGGGGTCTGTCATAGTTACACTGACCACGTTGCCTTTGAGCTTAGGACTTCTTTTGGCTCCTGTGCAGTGTTCCAGCACCACCAACAACCTGGTTTTTGGTTCTCGCAATAGATTGGCCCACGTCGAATTCATACAGTGAGGGTTCGTGGTGGAAATAAGAAGTACCGTGCACTTCGGTTGGATGTTGGCAACTTCTCCTGGGGGTCTGAATGTACGTACATCGTGAGCCTTATGTGTTGGGAAGGAAAAGTCTTCCGTGGCTATGCTGGTTCCTGGTACTGCTGCAAATTAGAGGGCATGATGGCGCAAATGTGAATTTGTAGACTGGACTCAAACATTGTGGAGTCTGCAGGACTGGTTTTGGAGCAGCACGCGTAGTGATGATATCTTTGACCTTAATGTGGCTTTAGGAGACTTGGATGTCTGCTAAGATCACAGCGATTGGAGTGTCATAGTTACACTGAGTGATGTGCTGACTTTACATTTTCACTGGGGTGAGGGGAAGTACAGAGGAGCAGAAAACCCTACAAACAGGTAGTTCTTCCTGAGTGCAGGTTCTTTGTTTATTGATGAATGCTTCCTGGAATTTGGGTGATGCTCTGCAACAGAGAAGGGTGGGGACGGTTTTTCTGAGAAGACATGCCCCTAGGTTACAGTAGCAGATGCAGTTTATGCCGTGCTCCTGCTTTGCTAAGCAGAAGTAGGATGCACAGGAGCAAGAGGAGAGCCCGTAGTGTTTCACCAAGTAAGGTGAGCTTTCTTTGAATTACAAACTAAGCTATGTAACTTGAGCCTGGGTGTGGTCAGTGTTGCTCAGTATGATGGTAAACCCAGCAGTTAGTGAGGTACTTAATGTGTGAGGGCCGAAGGGGATACCCTTGCTTCTTTGTCTTCACAGAATGCTTCTATGCTCTGGAAAGTGTCATTATTCGGAGGGCAGCGTTAACAGAAATGAGGGGACTGCACGGGCCTTGCAGATCAAGGGTGATCTACGACCATAGAGGGAAAAAGACGTAGCTGGCCTTTGGATACACAGAGGGCTATGTCTGCAGGATGGGTGACTGCTAAGCAGTCAAATCTAGTGGCTAAGACAGTGCTATAGGTAGATGTTGAAGGGTGAGAACACCAACTTTCCCTCCGAGTTTGATCATAAACTCTTGTCTTACAGAACGGTTCCCAGTATGTGTGGCAAAACAGTCCTACTCAACATGGCTTAATTCAGCAGCTCCAGGAAGTTAGTTGGCATCCACTGAAGCATCTTCCAATCTATACCTTTATTTTTAGTACTGCCTATTCTTGTCTATTGGGAAGAGAGTTCCAGCAAAGCCAGAGATCCTTGTTTTTCACTTGGGCAGAGTCAGTTTCCAGGCGTAGGCTTCTTTGCTAGCAACAGAAAGTTGGGCTGATGAAAAGTAGATGCATCTCTTAGTTAAATTTAACTCAGTGCCAGGGAAGGTGAAGCTATTTGATGGTCCAATGAGTGAGGTGATGTGAGATAAGTGAGATGTTGTGAATCACATTCTCAGTTGTCTGATCCCTGTAGGTTTGAATTAACAATCTTGTTTTGAAAGGCTGCACTCGAAAGACCAGAATCATCGATGTTGTCTACAATGCTTCCAACAATGAGCTGGTGCGGACAAAGACCCTGGTGAAGAACTGCATCGTTCTCGTTGACAGCACCCCCTACCGGCAGTGGTATGAATCCCACTATGCCTTGCCCCTTGGACGCAAGAAGGGTGCCAAACTGGTACGTCTGGCATTGTCATTTTGACTCCTTGCAGGGTGGAGTCTGCCCTGCTAGAGGCAGTTAGGTAGGCATCAGGAGTGGACAGTGTCTGCCACAGTAGTATTGGGTACCCATCAGTGATAGCATTGGTTATCTGAGCTGCATACCCATCAGCTCCTAGGATGAATCTGACTGTTAGTGGTATGTTCAGTACCATGGAACTCCCACGTGTGCACAAGGACCTGCTTGTCAATCTCTTTAGTCTTCTAATGATGATACCTTTGTCCAGTTCTGCTACTGACGGGAGAGTGATGACATACTATGATGCTGAGGAAGACTTGCAGGTCAGGTCCTTGTGCTGGAAAATGATTGCTTCAAGAAGCTGGTGGATTGCTAGCTGAACTTCATGTGTCATGTGTTTGTGTCTTTAAGTGATCCAGACCCATTGTCTTTTAAGATGCAAACTCCAGACTGCTGGAACATGTTAAAAGGTTTTTTCCTTTACGTCAAAAACAAAACACTGAGCGCCATGCGCAGGGAGAGCTATAACCTTTCTGCTAGGGCTTGCACTGTACAGAACACTCTCCTTGTCTGGAGAGAGGAGGGAGCATCCTTTTTCTGGAGGAGGATTGCAATTTTGTTTGTTTAAGAGGACTCTTCCCTCAAACACCATGCTTCGTTGCCAGCATGTTGTCACCACAGTTAGCAACATGGCATTTTGTGGCCTCAAAAATAAAATGGAAGTTCCTGATTCTGTGAAGTAGAAAGTTATTTGTACCTCTACCAGGTACAACTTGGGCAAACAAGTACAGTGCCAAGAGTACAAGGGTCTCCTTCACAGCAATAGGCACCACCTGCGCTACCAGAAGGCAGACAGTTGTTTAACTTGGTGTTCACTTACGGTTTCATTTTTTAGACTCCTGAAGAAGAGGAAATCTTGAACAAGAAGCGTTCAAAGAAGATCCAGAAAAAATATGATGAGCGAAAGAAGAATGCCAAGATAGCAAGTATTCTTGAGGAGCAGTTCCAGCAAGGGAAGCTACTTGGTGAGTTCCTGGCAGCATCAACACGGGTGTGAGCAAAGGAGAGAGGCCACAACAGGCAGAGCAGATCTTATTCTTGGTCTTGGGATCATGTGAAGTTCTGCTTTCTGTGATAAAACAGCTGCAGGGTGAAAGCATTGGGCAGTTCTCCCTATCTGCAGGAGTGTTTTCTGGGTCTTAAATGTAAGTTTTTCTTTATCCAATCTGAGGATACCCCACTTCTGTCAAGAAGGGGAAATTCTTTCTGGAGCATGAAGTGGTATGTCTCCCAGCTGGGCTTCTGGAGTCAGTTACTCCTGGTTATCCTTTGAGAAAAGTAATGGGGCACAAGACTTGGAAAATGGTCAAAAAAACATGGGCTGCCCTGTATGTCAGGGAAGTCTTCTACAAACATAATAAAGCAGTTTCAAGTTCTGGAGAAGAGGTGAGTGTTCTGAAGTCTTTTGGTGATGAGACCTTTGTCCAGTTCTGCTACTGAACTTGAGCGATGACAATTTGGAGATCTGAAGAAGACTTCATTACCTAAGTACTCAGTCCAGCAGAGAGCATTATGCCCTAGGGGGAGGTACTGGAGCCAAGACATAAACTGGTCTTACCTGTTACTGGTCACTTGCTTGTCTGTGCTTCTGCAGAGAGACTGCCTGCTGTGGTTACTGCACTGTGTATGTATGGGGTTGATGAACTATTAAATGTCTTTAACTAAATGGCTTCTCCTTCCAGCCTGCATTGCCTCCAGACCTGGACAGTGTGGCCGAGCTGATGGCTATGTCTTGGAAGGCAAGGAATTGGAGTTCTACTTGAGGAAGATCAAGGCCAGAAAAGGCAAATGAATTAACAACCACTCTGCTGAGAGAACGAATAAAGCCAAGCCTCGTACAGTAAAGAGTGTGTGCTCATTTGTGTGTGCAAGGAGAGACTTGTGAAGCTCCTTGCACCTGTAAAGTGTGAAGGAAGAAGTAACTCTCCTGGAATCCCTGAGTTTGCCTGTAGACAAAAGCACTGTTGCCCTGCATGGCCTCAAAAGATCTTAATGAGTTCTAGGACAGTGACTTAATGGATTAAATGGGTGTGTAAGAGTTCTCAGGACTGGATGGAGAAATAGTGACTGGAAACCTACTTGCAAGAAAAGGGTGGGAACAACATCCATTCCCACTGGAGTTCTAGGAGCTGCCCAGGTCTGGCTGAGCACATAGGTATTTCAGTACATTTTGGAGTCTTGAGTGAGGTCAGTGGGGACAGAGGGCCTGCTGCCCCAGGAGACCTGTCCAGGGAGCAGTTTTGTAGCTGCAGCCCTGTGTTTAGACTGCGTTTGTGCTGAACCTGGCTGAAAACTTGTGCTTGTAGCCTTTGTACCTGGTGCCTCCTGCTTCTGCTTTCCAGATTACATACATATGGTTTGGGACAGCAGCCCTTTTTTGCCATGGCCTGGTGTTCCCTGCCTCGTCGTATGACTGCCTTCAGAGTCCAGTATCTTAACCCAACATGGCTGCACTGTTCAGTGACCAGCTGGTCATTCCCTGACCTCCTTGGTCTCATTCCAGTGCAAGATAAATTCCTTCTAGCAGAAGGGGTAGGCTCTCATCATGGTCTGTCCCTTTCGAAAGCTGGATACAAACTTTCTACCCTGTCACTCATAGTGGAATTGGAAAACTTGCTAAACAAAAGTTTGTTCTGTATGTTTTGGGGCATGTGATTTTCCTTGGGGCTGTTGTGTCTAAAGATGAAGTCACTGTAATGGGTTTCAGCATCTAGTTACCAAATTTGAATAGGTATTAAAGCTGGGAGCCCACCAAATTGCTGGTCACAGGGCCACGAGGCAGGCCAGACTTACATATCTGCCTGCCCAGTGGGTAAGTTGCACACTTCACCCTGCTTCTGTGTTTTTCCAAAGGCCTCATTTATCTGTAGGGGCGTGCTGGTGCAAGTCAGCTTGCCTGCAGCTCCAGTGTCACCATTTTTATCTAGGAACAAGGAAATGGTCTGATCTTACCCCAGGCTGAGCTGCAGGGCAGGCCGTGTCTATTAGGTTAAAACACAGACTGCCTGCCCCACATACAGTTTCTGCTTGGTGTTTTTAAGTTCCTCTGATGCTTTACCCTGGCTGCAGGTGTTCTTGACCAATGTGCCCTAGGCAGTGCTGATGAGGACAGGTCCGTGTTACAGATGAGGATGTGCCCCTGCCACTTCAGAAAGCAGTACCTGTTGCCTCACGGCCACGGCAGTGTGGCTGTCCTGTGGTGGATGTGCATTGGTACTGCCTCGCAGTTTAGGTCTGTGTGACCTGTGAATGGAACCATGCCCAGCTGGGTGCAACTGGAATCCCTGGCAGTGCGACCTGGGCTTGGTTAAACGTTTGCACAAGCACATTTCTTCTCCATGGTGATCTCGGGTAAACTTTCCCTGCTCCCCAGCAACGCCTGTGTTCCAGAGGGGTGGGGCCAAGGCAGTAAAGGGCTCTTGGGAGGCATGCGTCACGGCTGCTTTTCCCCATACCCTCCACAGAGTGCAAACAGCTTTCAGGGTGTTTTTCAGAGACTTTGCACGGATGGAGAAACTCAAGTGCCTATTCAGTGTCGGCAGCAGTAGTAAACTCTGCCCCTGATGGGCAGGGTTATGGTGTGAATTTACTGTTCTGGAAGATGTAGTTCTCAAGGGCAGTGGGCCGTGGGAATGAAAGCTGTGCCTGTCACCCACTGGAGCCATGCTGTAGGTGTGACATGGGGAACAGCATGGTGGCAGCTGGCTTTAAAGGTAGCACAGGCTGTGGAACCTCACACAGTTTGGCCGCAGGGTATATGGTTTCTAGTTGGCCCTGGCATAGATTCATGGACATATACAGGGAGGAGGCAAGTCTGCCATGTGCTGAGCGAGAAAGAGATGGGCAGAGGCTGGGGTTAAGCACCAATTTAGTCTGGCTGGGTTTGTGAGGTGCGAAAAGCTGGTTAAGGACCTTTATCACTTCTGCAAGGAGGTGGGAGAGGTGATTTTTTTTTTTTAAAAAAAAAAAGCTACTTCTCATACAGAGAGCAGCCAGCAGTGTAACACAAGCTATGTCACTCGACATCCTGAGTGCTGTTGAGTGGCTCTCTCAGCTCCACGTGGATTAACTTCAGTGTATTTTCACAGAAAGAGACCTCGTAGTTATGTTTTAACTGGTCCAGCAGCGGTAGCAGGAAAAAAACTTCAAAGGAAAAGAGGGTTTGTAAAAGGAGGGCTTGCAGGAGAGGGAGATTTTTAACAGCTCTGCTAATACTCTCAGGTTAGAAACACTTTTCCAAGTGTGGGAGCCCTCCTAACAGACTGAAAACATTTTCATGTCTTTGTTGTTTCTGACTGTATGATTTGGTCTGATACCCCACAGTTGTCACTGGTGTCAGCCCTTGGGGCCATTTTGTTCACTCGTGTGCACTCCTTGAAAAGATCCAAATTCGTCCCCTTTCAGGATAAGTGTGATGTCCCTACTGTCTCTGCTGAGGGTGATCTGCACCAAGTGAAAACCTTGAAGCTGAAGCCACTGATAGCTTTATTGATATTCAGGGTATATCTCCATCACTGCTGAATTTCTTGAAGACTACAGCCTTCATCCCTTCCCTTGCTTGGAGTCTGGGCTGTGACCTGAACTGGGCCACTGGGAGTAGGTGGTCAGCTGCAAGTTGGTGGCATCATCACACTGACTCCTGTAGTTTTGGGGCTGTTGTTGAAGACTATCTGTCCAATCCCAAACCCACCAGGATCTTACCAACAACCTGGGAGCACAGCTTGGGTTGGGGATATGGGGCAAAAGACCTGGCAATGTCCTTCTGGATGGAGTGTTTGAGGAAGGCATTAAAGGACAGAGCTTTGCGGCTGATAGTGTCAGTGCCTTGGGATGGGGGCAGCTATTCTGACCCCAGAAAATGGGTGGTTTGGGGGCAGCCTCAGGGCTCCCAGGCCTCCAGTCAGTGCCAGTGCTGCTGGTGGATGGCGCCTTCACCTAGATCAGCAGCAGCTCCTTTCTCAGAATTTCAGAGGCGTCTGGCACCTGGGTCGTCCCCAGGTGACTGCCAGCCATGGTGGGTCCCCTGGCCTGACCTTCCTCATCCTCTGTCTCCTCCAAGCAGACCACTAACACAAGGTCTTCAAAGCAGTCAGGGTAAGAGGAGGAAAAGTTGTACATCCAGGGATCTTGCAAGTGGGGGTACCCTTGACTGCCTTGGCTGGAGTTTTTTATACTGGTGGCAGAGGATGCAACAGCTAAGAAGCATCTGAGCAGAGGCACCTGGATGCGTGACACACTCCACAAGACCTCTGGTGGCTGACTCTGCTCTGTGTCCTCACACATGTTGGGGGAGCATGGTGGGATGATGGGAACAGTCTCCCATTCTCCACAGGGATGTCCAGCATCACTTGTCACCTCCATTCCAATGCATTTGCAAGCAGGGACCAGCTCTCTGAGGTCATGTTCCTATCACAGTGGCTCCAGACCTCAAGGTCCACAGGGGCTGGGCAGTACTGTCCTAGGGGGGATTTGCTGTTTGCTCGCTGTAATTGGGCCAGAGTGCCACAAGTCCACTTACGCTATTGCTGCTCTGAAGCTCTGGCCCTCTTTTCCTCCAGCCCAGAACTACACCATGCGCTCGACACACGTTGAAGCTAGAAGCCAGGAAGGAGGGCTTCAAGGTCTCTGCAGCTGTGGCTGTGGTGTAGGGGAGGCTGAGCTTTGTCTTGCCCTTCATGGTTGGAGGTAGACTCTAGCGTATGTCATCCACAGAGAGCAGAGACACCTGAACACAGCAAAGGCAAGGGCACAGGGGTTTCTTTGTGAGGACATGAGCAGGACCAGTAGCTGCAGATGCTACACCTCGTCAGAAAGATCCTCTTGGTGACTGCCAGCTGAACTGGGGAGAACTGGTGTTCCTGCTACTGTCCAGGCTGCAGGACCTGAGGATGTGCACTTGTTCCCACACCAAGCACCATGCCCCATTAGTAGAACTGCCCACATAGTTGCCCTGTCCTTCCCCCACCCTCTGTCACTGCTGCCCACTCCCTGTGTGCACCTTCCTGTCTTGTTGGTGTCTCTGCCACATAAATACCCCTACATGTGTCCACGTGGCCAACCCCTTCCCGTGATGGATTTGGGTTATCAGAGGAAGGGAACAGGGAACTCCAGCTTGATCATACCTGCCTGCCACTGGCCATGGACAGAGATTTAGGTGGGGGCTGTGGGTGCCAGAGCTGGGGAGGATCCAGTGGGGCAGTTTGGGTATTTTCCCTTTCCAACCACGGCAGCTGAATTAAGGCTTCATAAGAAGGAAGGAAAAGGATGGGGAGTTGCATTGCTCCTGGAAGCTCTAGGAACTTGACATCAGGGTGCAGGGGCAGAGCCAGCACCCAGGGATGGGTGTGCAATATTTCTGAAGCACAAGTGAAAGACAGGAAAACGTTCACCACTGTCCACGTCCTTGCTGCCCTCAACAGGTAATGCCCGCGGCTGTGGGTGCAGCTGCAGCCCCTGGGGACGGCTGCCTCACCCTCCATGTCCCTGCGGGAGTACTTGGGAACGGCATGAGCTGGGCACTGAGATCTCTAGAGTGTCCCCTGGCTGTACAACCTGGCAGGGACTGGTGAGGGCACATTAAAGGCTGGCACTGAGCCACTTTCCCAGAGCCTAGGAGTGAGTGGGAAGGGAAAAAATCCATCAGGACATAAACCAGTGGGAGACATCTGTGAGTGACAGCAAGACATGCAGGGAAATCATCCTGTCCTGGTACCCAGCTCACACTGGGGCTGGTGCTGAGCACCGCCAGGGACCATGCCTCATTTCACCACAGGCTGCCGGAGGCCAGGCTGTGCTCCGCAGGAAACTCCGCTTCCTTCGCCGGCCGGAGCACCACGTCCTGCCCTGCCCGGCTCCCTCCCTTCCTGCCTGGGCACAGTGCCTGGCCCAGGCCCAGGGTAGCTCCAGTGTGGATCAGGGTGGTTGCTGGGGCTTCCAGCCTGGGAAATGTTCCCCTGGAGAGAAGACAAGGGTTGAAGGGTGCCTGCATTCCCCCATTCCCCAGAGAAGGGCTGGAGAACCCACGGGTGAGACTTGCCAGAATGTGCTTGTACAGAGACTGATCAACAGCTCCTGCAGCCTTTGCCCCACGAGTCCCTACCCTGACCAGGAACAGAGACATTTGCAGCAGGCCGACACCTTCCCTGGCTGAGTTGCAACCCGTGGTGCAAAGCAAAGGCCCCACTCACCTTCAGCCAGTCCCCAGCTCTGCTCTGCTGCATTGGCAGCACAGCCCTGGGACTGCTGAATGAGACATGCTGGAGCACCACTCACAGACCAGTAGGGGAGATGGGATACAAGCAAAGCTCCCCATCCCTGCACTCCCCAACATTCCATCAGCTGGCTTCTCACTACCCCACATCACACAGACACAGGGATGAAGCCACACTGCCTGGAGTTAAATGATTTATTTCTTATTCAGAACTGCATCCCTGCTTGGAAGAACATGGGGCAGGGGAGACTGCAAGGGACCCTTCCCATGGCCCTCTGTGTTTGTGTGCACCTCGCACACCCAGTCACACCCACCCCAGACAGTCCCTGCAAGCACCTCTGTATGCTCACTCATGCAGCAAAACTGCACCAGCTATTTCAAGTCCCCATGCCATGCAGTGGGACACAGTGGGATGTAAGGTGGGCAACAGGTAGAGTCACCCCAGGCTCCCATTGTAGAGCCTTCACCCACACATGTCACACCCCACAGACCATTTAGGCAGAGCTAGTCCCATTCCTGAAACCCTGTTCTCTCTGGGCCAGCTGCCATTTTTCTCTAGTGACAGAGGATGGAGGCTCTGGTTGGTGGATCTGGTACACAAAATACTGTCACCTGGTCCCCAAAACCAGGCCTTGCTTCCTCTCCACATCCTTCTGTGGACATTGGCTGGGTCCCCAGTGTCCACCCTCATACCCCCTGCCCAGCTGAGCACCTGGCAAGCAAAAGATGTGCATGGCACCACAAGGGGACAGACAAGAATTTCAGGGTGCAGCATTGCGAGCAGACACTGTAAACCACAGCTGAACAGTTTGTGCCTCTCCTAGCTGTTCTGCTAGCTTTTGCTACAGCCTGGCCATTGCCATCATCCTGCCATGCCCCTAAAACAGCCCCCAGTCCTGCCATCAGTGCAGGTCTATGCTCTCATACTCCAGGTTGTCTGAGTCCTCCAGCTCAATACCAGGTATCAGGTTGTAATAGTTGGTTGACTGACTCAAGTAGATCTTCTCCCGGTTGGCAGAGTCCTTCAGGACTTCACTCACACTGACAGTGTCCACCTCTGGTTCACTGCTTCCCAGCTCCTCTGCCTGTGGTTCTGGGGTGTGCCACTGCCTGCCCAGCACCACCCCTCTCTGCACTTCATGGGTTGGCACTTGAGAACTGCTGGAGGATCCCACCTGGATCTCCACCTCCTCATAGAGGTCTTTGCCACTGTCCAGTGGGTCTGCAGAGGGCTGAAGCAGGACCTGGCTCCTCGTCAGCACTTTCTTCTTGGTCTTAGAGGGGGTGACAGGCAGCTCACAGGGGACATAGCAGTGGGGTTCTGCAAGCACTGGCATGTTGCTTCTCTCTGCTGTGGTCAGGTGGCTTTGGGACCTGCTCTGAAGGCTGTAGTTAGTCTTCCTCTTATGCCTGCAGAAGCACCAGGTGATGCTGGCAAGGATGAGGACAGAGGGCAAACAGATGAAGAGAGCAGTTAGGCTGTGTGAGCGGCACAGCTTATCCCGGGATATGCTCTGGAGGTCCACACCGTGGTACTGCTCTGGTGTGTGGCAGATAACCTCAGCAGCCAGGCTGAGCCAGCCCTCCAGACTGCTGAGGAAAGCACAGTTGCAGTCCCAGCTGTTGTTGGAGAGCTGGAGCTGGAGCAGAGATGGCTTCAGGAGGCTGGTAGGAAGGAAAGTCAGGGCATTGAAACCGAGATAAACCTCCTGGACCTGGGTTGATGCTTTCAGAAATGACTTGGGCAACTCCTGGAGCTGGTTGCTGTCCAAATAAAGGACTCTCAAATTAGGGGCATCTTCCAGAAAGCTCCCAGGGAGATTTTTCAGCTGGTTGTGACTTAAGTGCAAGATCTCCAACGCAGGAGGAACTCCCTGTGCGTTGCTGATATCCATGATGCCACAGCGTGAGAGGTAGAGCTCTCGCAGTCCCTGCACCCCTACCAGTGCGCCCCAGTCCAGATGAGTGATGTTTGAGTTGGTGAAGTTGAGGCAGCAGCTCTCGGGCAGTGGAGCCTCCCGGAAAGACTGAAAGTCCATGGGCTCGGTGCAGTTGCAGCTTTGCGGTGCTGGGTCGAGGGCCAGGCCGGCAGTGAGCAGAAGGCTGCCCCAGAGGGACACTGTCCCCAGCCCTGCGCCTGCGGGGAGAGCAGAGGGCATGGGTGACCGTCGGTGAGCCAGCTCTCCCCTTGCTCCGGCCCTCCAGCGGAGGGGGGGAACCCCACTTCTCGCCCTCCTAGGGAAGGGGACCAGGTCCCCGAAGTCCCCCCGGGCGCCACCTCCTAGGTCTGCCGCTCCCCGCCCGCGGCTGTCGCACAACCGACGCCCCGCTGCCCCGGCCGGCTGCCCCCTGGCAAACAGCGAGCTCTGAGGCTGTTTCCCCTCCCGCCCGGGGGTACCCTGCCCGGCCTCACCTGCCGTCGCACGCCTCATCCTCCGGGGCCACTCCGCGTCCCGCCGTGCTCCCCGCCGGGCGCG
>VWYK01030618.1:54513-74836 GCA_013399775.1 Semnornis frantzii | reverse complement strand
GGGTCGCCGCGCGCCTGCTCCATCTCATCCGGGGTGGCCTACGGCTGTATGCGGCCCCTCGCCTGCCGCCCCCCGCCCCCATCCTCCCCGCCTCTCCCGGCGGACCTGCAGCAGCGCTGGAAGCTGTGAATCACCTGGTCTGGCTGCATGCCTCGCCGGCTATCGTGGACGCATCGGTTTTGGGTGCCCCGCAGGGCGTGCGTGGGCTGACGGGTGCCCCGGTTCCCAGGGGTGCCGGTCCCTGCCGCTCCGCCACATGCAACTTTTTCTCCCCCTGCCAGCAGTGTGTAGGAGGTGGGTGCCGGTTCCCAGCCCGGCCCGGGCAGGCTCAGCGGCTGAGTGTGCAGATTGGAGGCTGACATCATGGCAGGAAAAACCTGTCTCCATTGGGCTGCCTTTCGGTGGCCTCCGATGTCCGGGCTCCCTGCCCTGCTCATGACTTTTCCGTTGATCTGACATGTGGAAAGATGGCAGAGTCGGACTATGGTGGGAGGAAAAACGATCTGGAGGTTTTACAGGAACTGGGTGAAGAAAATCCCTGGTTGAGAGCATCATAGTTCAGATTTTAGTGGGCGACACAGCAGGAGGGAGCGTGTGACACTTGCCGGGCTGTGCTGCGAGGGAACGGAGGAGGAGGCAGCATGAAAGCATACAGGGTCTAGTGGCTGTCTCTCGCCCATCCGTGACCACGTCTTCCCTTGTAGGGTGGGTTTGCACGATGCTATGAAATGACAGACCTCTCCAGCAACAAAACCTATGCCGTGAAGGTCATTCCACACAGCCGGGTGGCTAAACCCCACCAGCGGGAGAAGGTGGGTGCTGTGGGACTCATGGGGTGCTGGGCTGGTGAGGTGCAATGAGGGGCCTGTGCTCACCTGGGACCTTCCTTCCCTTTCAGATCACCAATGAGATTGAGCTGCACCAGGGCTTACACCACAAACATATTGTTAAGTTCTCCCACTACTTTGAGGATGCAGAAAGCATCTACATCTTTTTGGAGCACTGTAGTAGGAAGGTGAGTGCTGGTGTGGCTTCCCTGCTAAAAGGCGTGGCTGGCTGGAGGAGGCCTTATCTGAGGTGCTTAGCTAGCATGTGCCTTCTCCTGAACCACCTTGATGCCTGCTCGGTCCCACCCTCTGAGGTCAGACATAATCCACGTAGTTTCGCACAAGCACTGAGGATACTGCTGCTTGCCTGGCCTGCTCAAGCTTCCTGCTCATTTTGGCAGTCTGTAGGTTTTGATGGGTCCACTGCAGTGCCAGTGGCTCCCCTGGCAATGTTGAACAATGTCTCAACCTTGTGTGGGGAGTCTCCTGAGGTCATGGCTGTGAAAGGAAGGTTATTTATGTATATGCAACTTCTGGAAGAACTGGCTTTGACCCTATCTACCCTGTGCCTAGTCAGCCTAGCTGCTTGTTCTCCCTGTCTGCTGTCACCAACCAGCCTTCTCTCTGCAGTCCTTGGCCCACATCTGGAAGGCCCGCCATACTCTGCTGGAGCCTGAAGTACGCTATTACCTCAAACAGATCATCTCAGGCTTGAAATACCTTCACCTAAAGGGCATCCTTCACAGAGACCTCAAGCTTGGTGAGTCCTGTGGTTGGGGCAGAGTGCTGTGTGGGGGGTGACCTGCCTCGGGGAGTTGTGGTGATGCATCGCTCTTGACTTCCAGGCAACTTCTTCATCAATGAAAACATGGAGCTGAAAGTGGGAGATTTTGGCTTAGCTGCTTGTCAGGATATCTCTGACCAAAAGAAAAAGTAAGTCTGAGGTTTCTCTATTCCGGAGCCCTCTGAGGTTTTGCTCTTCCTCCTGTGGCTTCCTGGGAGAGTGCGGGAGTGAGTGGTCCTTCCTGGCTTGGGGAGGGGGAACCTTAAAGTACCACCCTGGGGTGAGTGAGTGATTCTTGCCTCTGCTGCAGGCAAGGCAAGGGGGCTGGGGGCTTTGTGGCTCCTTCAGGAGTGAGCTCTGCAGGCATCAAGAGAACAATGCACTGACTATTGCTATTGTGCCTGCCTGGCTGGCCTGATGGCTGTGCAGGCTGGGACACAAAGGCTCTGTTCCTCCCCAGCTCTAGGACAAGCTCTTCCCAATGGCTTCCCAGGAGCAGCTGTTCCTGATCCCTAGGAGCTGAAAAGGGGGGAAATCTCTGGGGCTTGTTGTAGGTGGGAGAGGGTTTCAGGCTATGAAGAATAAAATGAAGAGCGGGGAGGCAGGCTGCAAGTTAGACTCCCCTCTGCCAAGCCTTGGGATTTATCTGCAAGGGCATAATAGAGCATGTACTGACCTGGCTTTCTTCCCCACAGGACAATATGTGGGACCCCCAACTACCTGGCTCCAGAAGTGCTACTGAGGCAGGGCCATGGGCCAGAGTCAGATGTGTGGTCTCTGGGCTGTGTCATGTAAGTGTGTACTGCTGGGGTTTGGCAGTCCTGCTTGCCTGGCTGTAGGGGAGAGCCAGGCTGTGGAGCATCCGATGAGGAAGTACTCTTGGACTTTTGCCTTGCGGCTTTGCAGTGGCTGATGAAAGGCAGGGGGAGGGAAGTGGGCAGATGCTGTCCACCCCTACTTCAGAGCAGATGCCTTCAGACATCCCAGAATGTTGCTTGGGGTCTGTGCAAGTGGGAGCTGCTAAAGGCAGGTGGTCTCATGCTGTGCTCAGCTTCAATTCAAAGTAAGCTCAGCTGCCTTTTGAATCTGATAAACAACAGAAAATCTTGGTGGCTGGTGGCAGCTGCTACTGTTTGGGGAGCGATCAGTGTTGCTTTGTGGCATCCAGTCCCTTATCCAGCTGCTGCCTACTAGCTTCCTGCTCTGCTTTCTACCCCATTGGCCATGCAGTGATGGGAGCAGTGGTGGTGGAGGTTGGCCTTCTGCCAACCCTCTTGCCATCCCCAGGGCTCCTGGCTTGTTGCTTTAAAGAGTTTCTAGGAGGAAGTGTGGCCGGATGTGAGTGCAGCTGCCCAGGCTGGAAGTGGTGCTCTGGGCCAGGTGTGGCCAGCCAAATGCCAATAACTTCCTTGCCTAAAGTGCTGCTGAGTCACCAGCCTGGTGGGGTTGTGACGGTGGCACATGTGTACCTTCACAGGTACACCCTGCTGTGTGGCAACCCTCCCTTTGAGACCTCCGACCTCAAGGAGACCTACAGGTGTATCAAGCAGGTGGAGTACACCCTCCCTGCCTTCCTCTCCCTGCCTGCCAAACACCTTATTGCCGGCATCCTTAGACGCAACCCTCAGGACCGTCTTACCCTTGATGAGATCTTGGACCATGAATTCTTCAAGGTGTGTGGGTGGAATTATGACCTTGGCCTATCTCTGGGTGGAATGGGGCTCTGAGTTGTCCAGGATACTGTCCTTGGAGCCCAAACCTCTGTCCTCCAAAGGAAGCAGCTACTGTCCTGCTGAAATATCATCAAGGGCAACTGAGAGCTCTGATGTGCTCTTCCTGCCCTGTCCCTATAGCATAAGCTGTTTCCCATATTGATGCCAGTTATGGGGCCAAGGCTTGATCCAAGCTGGCTGTCAGGAGGACCGCGAGTAACTGTAGTCAGCCCAAGGCAGCTGGTCTGCATGGAGCACATAGGCTGTGGAAACCAAACTTCTGCCTTAACCTCTCTGCAGGGCTACACACCTGAGAAGCTCCCTCCTAGCAGCTGTGTGATGGCTCCAGAGTTGAGTCCCCCCAACCCAGCAAAGAGTCTCTTTGCTAAAGTCACCAAGACACTCTTTGGGAAGAAGAAACCTAAGGGTGGTGAGTCCATGTACTTGCCCAGAGTACCTGAGTGACCCTTTCTTCAGGGACAAGTGGATCCTGTCTCCTGGAGAGGCTTCCAGTTGGTCTCTGTGGGCCCTCTGACTGGGGCCAGCACAAGCTGGACTTGTCCCTGCCCTTCTGGCACTGGTAGCCTGGCATGGGTGTGTGCCTGGAGAGCAGATGCTATGCTGCAACCCATGGGGGCAGTTCCTCCTGGAAGCTCTGTGTTGCATGAGAAATAGGAAGTGAAAGTGGGAGACAGATGCCTGACACCATCCTCACCACTGTGAGCATGGGAGTAGATGGAGTGCTGAGCTGCTGGGAGGGGTGGCTCAGATATCCTCACCCCCTGTGCTCAGCAGTGTTCTTATTGCTTGTTTTCTTCTCAGCTAAGAAGGGCTCTTTGGAGGACAAGGATGACATCTCTAAACTGGTCAGTGGGCTGATGAAGACCTCAATCTGCCGGCAGATGAGCTATAAAACTGTGGAAGGGAATGAGGTGAGGATATCCCTGAGCCTGTATGTGCCCCTCTCTGCCGGGAAGCAGGCAGGATGATAAAGCCAGGTCTCTCCACAGGCCACTCCTGTATCGTGCCGAAGTGCCAGCTCTAGCCCTGTTGAGACAGTGGTGGAGGAGACATCTCACAAGTCTGCATGCCCCTCCATCCGGGGGACCATGGCCAGTAGCTGTGAGGGTGAGCAACACCTGCTCAGGCCACTGCAGCCTGCCCTGAGTTTCCTGCCCTGCTCTGGCTGATAGTGGGGCTGGCTGACTCAGCCTGTCATCTTGTCTCCGCAGCCTTTGAAGATTGCATCACTGCCTCTGCCATCATCGAGTCAGCTGTCCGGCTTTTGCGGACCTGCCTCTCCTCCATGCCCTCAGGTAAACCGGTTGGACTGCTCTGGGCTGGAGCACAGGGTGCTATGGGTCGCTTCCCCTGTGGGATGAAGACACTGCTATTATATGGGGTACCTTAAATGTAGCCAAACCTGCTGGTGGAGGATAGCCTGCTCCCTGCTGGTGAAGTTAGGTGGACAGGGGCTGGTTGCCTACTCTGTTCACCCCTTTCCTGTCTTCTCCAGCGGAGAAAAACCCAGCTTCCTTGGCCCGCCACGAGCACTTTGTCTGGGTGAGCAAGTGGGTTGACTATTCGAACAAATATGGGTTTGGCTACCAGCTCTCCAACCGCAGCATTGGGGTCCTCTTCAACAATGGCACACACATGACGCTTTCCCCCAGTCACAGGTAAGCAGTGAGGAAGGGGCTGGCTGTCTCTGAGCATGCACCTCAAATGGCAAGGGTCAAAGGCAGCTATGCCAAGGGTGGGTTTGGTGCTGTGTGGCCCTGAAGTTCATGGTCTGCTTTCTCCCAGGACAGTGCATTACAACCCAACCAACAGCAAACACCTTGTGTTCTCTGCAGCTGCTATCCCTGAGCAACTGCAGGGACAGATGAGTGTCTTGCGCTACTTTGCATCCTACATGGAGCAGCATCTGGTGAAGGTGAGTGGTGGGATGCAGGGATGGGCTGGGATTGTGGTTGGGTTATGGCTGACCATACTGCTTGGGGTTGTGGGAATTCCAGCTCACAGGCTGTGGTCAGGTGGACACCCAGAATTGTCCTGAGAGTGGGGACCCTACTGGGGTATCTAGGTTAGTCTGTTTTTGTGCTCCTATCTTCGGGACGAATGGCTTACATTGACATTTCTCTCTAAGGGAGGTGACTTGCCCAGCATAGATGACCTTGGGCAGCCAGCTCTGCTTCTCCTGCAGTGGGTGAAGACTGACCAAGCCTTGCTCATGCTCTTCAGCAGTGGCACCCTCCAGGTATGTGTGGGGCACAGTGGAGATGCCCAGACCCCCGTGGGGATGAGGCTGGCTGAGGACTCCTGGCTTGCGTAATATTTTTGTTTGCACCAGCCCAAATGCAAGGTCCAGCTGTGGAAGCAGGATGCTACTGCAGTGCTCAGAGCTGCTGACTGCAGCTTGTTCAGCCTATGGGGGACATGCTTCACTTGGCCACTTCCATCTGCCCTGGTGCTGATGCATTCCTGCTGAGGGGCATGAAGCAGAGATGCTCCCAGGCAGGTCAGGGAGGAGGAACAGGTTGAGGCAGGAAGCTCCTTTCAGGCTCTCGACATGCTGTGGGAAACATAGGTTAAACCAAGCCCAACCTGTCTCCTAGGTGAACTTCTACAATGACCACACCAAGGTGATCATTAGCAAGCCTGACCACTCCTGCCTTGTCACCTACATCAATCGGGAACGCAACTCCTACACCTACAAGCTGTGCAGCATCCAGGAGCTAGGCTGCTCTCCTGAACTCCACCATCGCCTCAGATACATCCTCAAGCTTCTCCAAGAACGTGCTGAGGGCTAGTGTGGGTCCTTGGGGGACTCTATCTGAATGCAGAGGTCTCCCTCTGCCCTCCCACTGGATGGGAGATATGTTGTGGTGCTGGCTGCCCACCTGGGCACCTTATCGTGGTGCTCAGATGGACTCTGAACTAAGACATGTGGGTTATACAGCAGCAGGTCCAGGCATCCATGCTGCTCCCTGGCTCTGTGCAATTCTTATCTTCCCACTGGCAGCTCCTGTTCCGGTTGTGCTGATTTTGGTGGAGCAGACTGGGATAGCACAGGGAGACAGTGGGTGAGTGGCCTGCAGCCAGGTTTGGGCCTGGCTATGCCTCATGCGTGGCCTGGTGCTCCAACCTGCTTAGCTGGTAGTTTCCTGTAGTAGGAGCTTGGATTGTCCTGTTCAAGGTTAAGCATCAGATGTGTAAACCCTCTCCATGCCCTTGAGGACTGGCACAGTTGGCTGCTGTGAGGTAGGGAGAACTCCTTCCTAGAGCTCAAGGGTACTGTCTGCCCTGCCAGGGACTGGCGTGTGCCACTCCACAACTGCTACACTAAGGGGACTCTGCTTGGTTCCCAAATTGTGAATTGTCTGGTACAACTTGAGGTTTGATAAAGGGTGGGAGGGATGGGATCTGAAGGCTTACCTGGAGAAGGCCTTGTCTTGCTGGGACCTGGGGAGGTTTCTTGTTTCAAGGCAGTCTCTGCCATGTGGGACTATTTATGTATCTTATTTATATGGAATTATTTATTTTTCCTGTTGGTCTGTCTGTGTGCAGCTCCCCTGTTCCTGACTTGCCTCAATAAAAAATTATTTGTGTAAGGGCAAACTGTCTGCCATACTTGGAGCTGGAGTCACAAAAGGGCTTCAGCTTCCCCATCACTTTTGCGCCAGGGCTGCTTCTGCCTGATAGACAAAACACTGCTTCTTGATGGGGTACAAGGAATGAGGAGGCCATGTGGTACCTTGACTATCCTTCCTGAGCCTGGTAGGAAGGGCACATTTAGCTTTTGCTGATACCTGTGGAGCCCTGGAGCTGCCCCAGCTTGTTGCAAAACTCTCCTTCTCAGGTGTCTGTGCACTTGAATCAAACCCAGCTGCTCTCATGCTTCTGAGCTAGGGAAGGCAAGGGGTTGTGGCCCTGGGGCTGGGTGGCTTGCTGGAGTCCTGGCATTGACACCTGGTGTGGTGGGATAGGAGCTGGGAATGAAGCCAGAAAAAGGATTTAATCTGCTACATCAGCTTGCTTTGAAGGTGATCTGTCATCTTCCCCAGTGCTGGTGTAATCAATCTGCTTGGGAGCAGCTTGTGCTGTAGGGAACCAGCTGGGATGCTCCCTGAAGCACAGCCTTGGGCAGCTGCCTGCCGCAAGATAATGCTGCTTCTTGAATTGTACTTGCTGCAGCTTGTGAGCTGGTACTGAAAGCTATAGTGTGGCTATGAACCTGGACTGGGAGCTGTAGTGAGCATCAGAGTATGGGGGTGGATCTGTATCTTTCTCTCTGCACATACCACTGCCAAAGATTCCAGGTATGAAGCACAACTGGAGCAAACTTTATTTCAACTGCTTTCCCACTGCAGGCTTATAAGGCTGATTGGAGGGAGAGGCAGGCATTATTCAAAGTAGACACCATGCACCGTGGCCACAGCAAAGATGGAGGCATTGGAGAAGGTGGTGGAGGCAAAGTTGTCACTCTTGGGGTCCCACAGTGCCTGGCTGGCCACTAGCAGGCTCTGCTGGCCCTGCTGGCCCAGCAGCACCTGACAGACCAGCTTGTAACGGGGTGGCACCACCTCCTTTGCCTGACCCTGCAGCAGCTCAACCAGGCTTTGGGCTAGCTGGGCACTGTCCTGGGGGTTGTAGGCTGTGGTCTCCAGGGCCCCGGCCAGGGTTTCCTCCAGCACCCGTTCCACCTGCTCTGTGTTGAACTTGCAACCTTCATCCGGCTGCATCCTGTAAGTGTTTTCGAGGCGGGTCTTGAGGGTGGGCTGGAAGAGAGGGAGCCCGGAGAAGCTCACACGGCTGTGGAGCATCCAAGGGCCGATGGAAGGGCGCCTGATCCCTGGGGCTGCTCTGAGTGAACTGCGGCGGCTGGCCAGGGGTGGTGGGAGGGTGCTGAGGATGGAGCTGCGGCGGGAGGGCATGAGTGGTGGTTTGCCTTCCTCGGTGCCCTGTGCCAGAGGTGGGGGCTGAGAGCCACGGTGGGTGGCCCGAAGTGGCAGGGCTTCGGCGTTGTCGATAGCTGTCACCCGGGCTGGCAGGGCTGTCTCTAGAGGCAGCTGCTCAGCCATATATGTAGCCTGAAACGGAGAGGTAGAGGTAGTGACTCTTAGTGTTGGGGTGGAGGAAGGTTGTTCCCCAGTCTCTCTATCCCACTGCATCTGTTTTGCCTCTTCTGCCACTTACAAATATCATGCCTTCTGGTACACAGGTTTCTGCAGGTCTAGATGCAGAGGAGCTAGGGGGATTGTGGCAACTATCTTCCCTCCCCAGCAGCTGTTGCTATCTAGGGATGATCCAATGTAGACACAGTTTATCCAGCCTTCCTTTCCCATCCCCAGCCTTTCCTCCTGGCACTGATGGGTGACTCCTTCTCCTCCAGACTCCCCAGCCTTTCTGCCAGCACCTGGTCCAATACTTACCCCTAGCTCAACTCCTGTTCGGCCAGGGTAAATACAGATCTCTCTCCGCCCAGTGTTGTGCTCCTGGCTGCTCAGGACGAACCTTGGTTCCACAAGTCACAGTGAACGGGGCCAAACCTGTTGCGCTCCTGGAGCGTGAAATGTTGCTACGTGACATTAAGGCTCTCCCAGGGCCACTCTGGGACACAGCTAGTGTAACTCCTTGTTTCCTGGTCCCTTGACAACCCTATGCCACTTCACTCCTGCCCTGTCTGCATTTCTGTCTGTGCTAGCACAGGGACATGGTTGCTCTGGGCATGTGCCCTCCAACCTTAACTGCTCCCTGACAACCCTAAAAGAAATGCCTGTTGGTGTGGAAGATACAGAGTGGGAAGCACAGAACAAAACTGTGATCACCACTTTACACCTTAGCTATGGGCTGCACCAGGGCTGGGATCTTCAGCAGTTTGATTTTTACCCAAAAGTTTGCATTCATTGTGCTTAATCCTCTGCACTAAATGAGAGTCTGTAGGTGGGCACCCATCAAGTACAGCCCTGCCATGTGCTGGAGACCCTGCTGTTGAAATGCCCTGGCCTGAGGGCAAGTTTGCTGGGGCCTCCCAGCCCTCATTGGGATTTCTCTCCATCAGTGGAGCCCAGTCCAGCTGCTACTACACAATTGCTCGTCAATGCCCCTTTGTCTGGCCCGGCTGCCAAGCTCTTTGAGGAAAGTGGAGACGGCTTTTGTGTTTCTATCTCCCGTCCGGAGGTATTTATAGCCTACCACTAACTAGCACTGCCAAGCACACTGGCAGCTGGACCCCACTCCCTCAGAGTGCTCCTCCTCCTCACCACTGCTGGCAAGTGAAGGTGTCCCCCTCTGTAGGCACCCACCCGCTGTCGACCTTTGCATGCTGCTTTGGGGCCAGCCAGGCTTGGGAGAAAGGGGATGGAACATCCCCTGGTACAGGTCCTGGTTTGGACTTGGGTGAAGCTGGTTATGCTTTTTTTCTGGCTGTGATTGCTCAAGTCCTAAGCAGGGGTAAGAGCTGCAGGACTCTGACGGGCGCATGGACAGGACACGGCTTTTGCCATTTCAGGGGGCACATGTCACGCTGGGCTCGTTTGCTGCACTGCTGGTGCCAGGTACCATGTCCCAGCCCACTGGCTTTCCGTGGGGGCTCTGCACGTGGAGGTGAGGGTAATCTTTGTGCATTTAACCACTCTACGTGTTGTTGTCTTTTCCAAAATCCCAGCCGCCTGCCTCCATTCACCTCTATCTGCCCCGTTCATGGGCTGCTCTGCAGCAAAACTGCCAGCCGAGGGGGGGCGTCTCTCGGTGCTGGGGCCATGCCGTAAGTCACGGCAGTGGATGCCCTTGGGACCGAGCTGCAGGCCAGCTCGTCCACCCCAATCCCAGCCGCCTCGGCTGGGTGGGTTTCGCCGGTCGCCGCCCCTTCTCTCCCTCCCACTGTCTCCCCGGCAGTGTGGCGGTCTGGGCCCGCTGCCGCCTGCTAGGTTTCCCTAGCAATGAGCCGTGCCGTACGGCGCAGCGGCCTCCTCCCTAGGCCGGCCCGCCTGCCCCCGCCTGCCTCCTCTTGCCTCCCGCCTGGCCCCTGCCAACCTCCCGCCTTCCTCCGCTGCCCTGCCTGTGCCGCCCTCCCCGAGGCAGCAAGCTGATGGCCGGACCCAGCCCGGCGCGGCTGCAGGGCGAAGCGGCCGCCTTCACCGCCGCCCTCCGCACCCTGGTCAACAACCCCCAGTTCAGGTGAGGGCCCGGGGGGCCGCCACCCTCCCTCCCCGGCCATACTGAAGCTCCCCGGGCGGGTTTGGGGTCCCCGGGCGGTGCGCGGAGCCCCGGGGCGGCCACGGCTTGTGCTCAACCAGGACTTCTCCGCGCGGCTTTTGCAGCGCTGCCCCCACACCCATCCCAGGGCTGCCCAAATGCCTTCCGTCAGGACAGTCGCTGCCTCTCTGGAGCGAGGAAGGTCCCCCTGTGTGCCCAGACACACATCCACTCCCTCTCCTCGGTTTGTTCCCGGCTATAGTGCCAGCAGGGCAAAGCAATGCCCCTGGCTAAATCTTGTGCTGAGGCTCCTGCCTTTGCCAGGAGTGGGCGTATCGTGCTCTCCAGGGGTACCCACTTGTGCACAGAGCCTTTCCCACCCCAGTTTCACCATTGCTTGCCTTCAGTGTCTCTAACCTCTCTGCACTCCTGATGACAAGCAGCTAACGCTCCATGTCTCTGCCACTTCTTCCCAGAGTGGGAAGCAAAGGGCTGGACAGCTGCCGTCTTGGCTATTCCCCACCTACAGGACACCTGTCTTGCAGCTGGTCTGGCTGTGTGGTTCTCTTCACCTTCTTCATTCAGAGGCCTGGCACAAATGTCAGTGCTGTCTGAGGAATTCCCTGTCCCTGCTGAAATTTTTGTCTGCCTAGAAGAGGATGAATCCTAGTAAAAAGTCCCCAGCCACAGTACAGTGAGGAAGCAGCTGCCAACCCACATTCTGCTACTTGCATCTTTCATCCTGCACCCTTTGTCCCACAATCTGACATCTGAACTCTGCATCCATAAACCTTCGTCCTGCACCCTTCCACCTACCCTGCAACCTTCATCCTGTGCCCATCCTGCAGCCCAAGTCCTGCAGCCCAAAACTGCAACCTGTGTGCCATACCTCACAGGCTGCATTCTGCAACCTGGACCTTGCTTCCCCAACTTGACCTGTAGACCATAGCCATAAAAGTTTATTTTGGTCCGTCTTGTAGTATCAGTTATGGACTGATCAGGTCCTGCTCACACTGCCTGGCATGCCTCAGCTGTGTGTATCATGATATACCCTTTTCTCTGGTGGGCTTATCTTTCACCTTGAGATTGGGCCATGGGTTTGTGTATTGCCTTGTGGCAGCTAGAGTTTGTGTGACTTCTGCTCATTGCGCTGCTTTGAAGAGAAGGGAATGAAGGGATGGATGTGGCATGGCCACATGATGAACACTGTCTGGACAATCCATTGCCTACTCCCTTTTCCCTTATGTTGCCTCCATTTGCTGGGGCCATGGGGCTGGGGAACAGTGCTGGGAGGCTGTGGGGGACCAGAGGAGCAGGATGGACCTCATGTTCCAGTGTGCACCACAGGCTACCCCATTCTGCAGGCCTAGTGGGGGGCCCAGTGCCAGCTGCTGCAACAGGCAACAGCGCAAAAGACTTCATAGCCCTAAGCCCATGAGTCAGTGCCCATGAATCAAGATGGCAGCCATGCTTTCTCCAGCTCTACTGTGCCAGAAGAGAAAGTCACTTTCTCCAACTGTCCCTGGCCTTTCTTTGCCTCACTCTGTGTCAGCATCCGTATCTGACTGTACCAACCAACCCCCATGCTTTCTGTGCCAGCACCTATGACTGTCTGTGCCTTCCAGAGGACCTTTCTTGTTCACCTCATCTGCAGCATTCAGATAGCTTCAAGGAGCCACCAGCAAGGATCCCTCTGTCCCTCTTTTTGGGAAAAAAAAACCTTCTGTTAAAACTAAAAGACATTGCCCTACTGAGATGGGAACCCAGCCAGTCCCTACCTGTGTGCCCTGTCCCAGTCATAGGGCATCCTGTGCCCCACCTTCTCAGGCATCTCATCCTTCATGGTCCTCTCTCCCTAACAGTGACGTGACATTTGTGGTGGGCCCAGAGCGGCAGAAGGTGTTTGCGCACCGCTGTGTGTTGGTGTGCCGCTGCCAGCATTTCAAGGGGATGCTCTGCCAGGGGCCAGTGGACAGTGAGGACTCCCCTAGCAGTGTCCCACCCCAAGGCCCCTTCATCCTGGGAAATGTGCAGCCTGAGGTCTTCCTGACTGTCATCGAGTTCCTCTACACAAACAGTGTCACCCTCAACAGACACATTGTGAGTAGGGCTGGGGCTGGCAGGGACCATGGATATGGGTGGACAAGGGGTAGGGGTTACTTTGCAGTGCCGGGCAAGGAGGGGATATTCTGCATGGTGCTTTCTGCCTGGTTTACAAGTGCAATGAGTGTGTGGGATCTTAGCCTAGCACAGTGGGTTGTCTGGAACATCTGGTGGGTGTCTGCCCCAGCCTTGGGACAGCTGGTTGTGCATAGCCTGGATGCTGGGAATGGGGACACCAGGGCAGGACACCATATACCATCATGTGGCAGCCCCTTCCCCCACCGGCATGGCTCACCCCTGAGTTCCCACAGAGGCAGGAGGACGCATGCCTTTGTCTACCGGTATCCTCCATGGCCCTGCATGATGATGTTCACAGTGTTTTCTGCCTGTAGGCACTGGAGGTGCTGACCTCATCGGTAGAATATGGCCTGCAGGACCTGTGCAAGGTAAGGCCTTGCTTAGACCATAAGGGGTGGTCCTCAAGTGCTCCTTGGTGGCTGGAGGTGGCTCAGCTGGATCCCACGCAGGCTCAGCCCCTGCTTCTCAATCCTGGAGGGTCTCTCCAGTAAGATCCCCCTTGGGGGGCTGCAGCACTGGCTCGGGACTTCATGGGGGCGAGGAAACCCCACAGGAGGACATGGGGGCTTATGTCTCCCACACAGCAGCAGGAAAGCTCCTGTTCTATCACCCACAGATGCCCCCTGTTATGTGGCAGGATGGTGCCATAAGAAAGGCCCCAGTGCTGGAGAGCACTCAGCACCTCAGCTGCAGTGCTGCCAAGGGGCTGCTGCTTCGCGCTGGAAGGCTTTGTGAAGGCAGCGGCGAGCAAAAAGGGAGTGGGAGCCAGACGAGGAGGGGGCAGGGAGCTGGAGCGTCTCGGCGCAGGGTAGGGCGGCCAGGCCACGTCATCAGTGACTCCCGAATTAGAGCCGGGCCGATGGGGGACCTGCCGCCTCACGGCCGGACTTCCCCTGCCGCCCGCTGCGCCGCGGAAGGGCTCAGCTGAGCCGAGGAGGGCTTCTGTGTGCCGGGGCGGCGGTACCAGATCTGCCGCATCGCTGTCTGCGGGCAAGCTCAGCTAAAGCCCGAACAGCGGCTAGGCAGGAAAGTAACATAGGGGATGTTGCAAAACAGGGGGGGTTCAGTGCGCGGGGCACATGACGCTCATCGCAGTCCAACGGATGCGTCCTTGGGGGAAATGACTGGCGGTGGGAAGAGCCATAGAGGAGAGGAGGCAGAGGTGGTGGTGGAAAGGGGTTGGCCAAGGATAGTAGGGGAAAACCCGTGGCTGTGTGGCCAACTGCAGAGTGACCTCATGTCCCTGTGGCAGATGACTCAGGGTCCTTCTGCTTTGTCTGGTGGCTCCTCCCTGCACATCACATAGCCTTGGGTTTCCCAGGGTCTCTGACTATGAGGTGGGTGGGAGGAAGGTCCTGCTCCCTGGCATGCCTGTGTGACTGCATCCCACCTGCATCACTCATATTTGGTCTGCAGCTGGAGTTGTTGGTCCCCTAGTAGTCACAGGCAGAGAGCAACTGGCAGGCGAAACTGGACAAAGATGGAGTCATCCAGTGCACTGCAGCTGAGACCAGACCTGCCTCAGTCTTCAATAATGGGATAGGTTGTCTCCGGGACGGCTGGCCTCCTGAACTGACAGATGGAGCCAGGGACCGGTATAGTCCCCTGTAATGCAGGAGGAAGCAGTAAGTGACCTCCTGAGCCACTTGGATCCTCACAAGTCCATGGGACCAGATGGGATCCATCTTAGGGTGCTGAGAGAGCTGGCAGATGCCCTGGTCGAGCCACTCTCTGTCATTTATCAACAGTCCTGGCTCACTGGAGAGGTCCCTGAAGACTGGAAGCTGGCCAGTGTGATGCTCATACACAAGAAGGGCCAGAAAGACGAACTAGGACATTAAAGACCTGTCAGCCTGACCTCAGTGCCAGGCAAGGTTCTGGAACAGGTCATCTTGAGTGTCATCACAAAGCACTTACAGGATGGCCAAGGGATCAGGCCCAGCCAGCATGGGTTTAGGAGGAGCAGGTCCTGCCTGACTAACCTGATCTCCTTTTATGATCAGGTTATGATCCTTTTATGAATGAGGGGAAAGCCGTGGATGTAGTCTACCTGGACTTCAGCAAAACCTTTGACACCGTCTGCCACAACAAACTCCTGGCAAAGCTGTCAGCTCCTGGCTTGGACAGATTCACTCTGATATGAGTCAAGAACTGTCTGGAGGGCTGGGCCCAGAGAGTGGTGGTGAATGGTGCCACATCCAGTTGACAGCTGTCACCAGTGGTGTCCCCCAGGGATCAGTGCTGGGCCTGGTCCTGTTCAATATCGTTATTGATGATCTGGACCAGGGGGTTGAGTCCAGCATCAGTAAGTTTGCAGATGACACCAAGTTAGGAGCAGGTGTCAATCTATTAGAGGGTAGGCGGGCTCTGCAGTGGGACCTGGACAAGCTGGATGTGTAGGCAGAGGCCAATGGGATGAGATTTAACAAGGCTGAGTGCAGGGTTCTACACTTTGGACACAACAACCCCAATCAGTGCTACAGGCTGGGGACAGAGTGGCTGGAGAGCAGCCAGGCAGAAAGGGACCTGGGGGTGGTGGTAGATAGTAGCTGAACATGAGCCAGCAGTGTGCCCAGGTGGCCAGGAGAGCCAATGGCATCCTGGCCTGCATCAGGGACAGGCCACACCTTGAATCCTGTGTCCAGTTCTGGGCTCCTCAATTCAAGAGAGATGGTGAGGTACTGGAACATGTGCAGAGAAGGGCAACAAAGCTGGTGAGGGACCTGGAGCACAGCCCTGTGAGGAGAGGCTGAGGGAGCTGGGGGTGTGCAGCCTGGAAAAGGAGGCTCAGAGGTGACCTCATTGCTGTCTACAACTACCTGAAAGGAGGTTGTAGCCAGGTGGGGGTTGATCTCTTCTCCCAGGCAACCAGCAAGAGAACAAGGGAACACAGTCTCAAGCTGTGCCAGGGGAGGTCTAGGCTGGATGTTAGGAGGCAGTTCTTCACAAAGAGAGTGATTGGCATTGGAATGGGCTGCCCACGGTGGAGTTGCTGTCCCTGGAGGTGTTCAAGACAAGACTGGATGAGGCACTTAGTGCCATGGTCTAGTTGATTGGCTAGGGCTGGGTGATAGGTTGGACTGGATGATCTTGGAGGTCTCTTCCAACCTGGTTGATTCTATGATTCTGTGGCAGGACATGGCTGCATGGGGGATTAGGTGACCCACCTAAGGCTGTGAGGCTGGCTGAGGTTTGGTCACATCAAGCTCAGTCTCTGGTGGAATCGTTGCCTGGACTGGTTGCTCACAGTCCATTGCTACTTTGTGAACCTTGAAGGACTGGAGGTGTCTCCTATCCCTTTCCCATGTCCTGGGTGCTTGGGAAATGTTGAAAGTCATGGGAGGGGGTACTGGGGCTGGATGCCCACTCTGCCCACTATCTTTTCATCTGCTCTCTAGCTTTGTGTCAAGTTCATCAAGGACACGCTGAGCATTGAGCAGGTCTGTGAGGCTCTGCAGGTGAGTCTGATAATTGGTGTGATTTTGGGGTAGGAGCTCGCCTAACCCTCCTGTTCTTGGCTGCTTGCTGAATCAGGATTTCCCACTCACTGCTGTCCCAGAAGATGCCCTCCTGTCACCCGAGCACATTGTATCAGGGCTGCACGGGGCAGCAAGGCCAGCACAGCCTGGCAGGGAAATGTCCTCATGCTGCCCTGAGCAGGGCTGGTCACTGCTGCCCATTGCCAGGGTCTTGCAATCATCTGCATGAAGCTGGGAGACACTGTGTTTCTGGAAGCTCTCGTGGTTTTAAGGCCAGTCCCAAAAAGCCCTGCTGAGAGTTGGCACCTAAAATAGCCTTGGAAGGTGTCTCAGTGGCCCTGTCATGCTGCTTGATGGGACGAAAGCTGCTCCCCAGAGAAGGGGAGTTTGTTCCATCTCCCATGGGCCAAAGCAAAGTGAGATGCTGGCCCTAGAGCACAGAATCTCCTGCCAGATGTGGTGCCAGGCTACCACGTCATAAGCAGAGCTAAAATTGGCATGGAGGAAACAAACGGAAAACCCCAAAACCCCAGAGCAAAACAAACCTGAAGCAAACATCTTGCCTTCCCTCCCTGCCTACTTCAACATCAGTCCCCTGCTGTGGTGGAAGGGGAGGTGGTGCTTGCCCTGCCTGTGGTGGTCCTGAGAACTCTATGCAGAGAGGCTACCACCATGGGGGTATGGGGCATGTCCTGATGCCCAGGTGAGCAGTGCCAGCCCTGAGACAAGCATTGCTGGGTAGGGCTGGGGTAGGATGAGAGCAACCCAAATTCTTGCTGCAGTGGGGGGATGGCAACTATGGGGCAGGATGGGACTGGTATCAGGATGTGCAGCACAGGTTGGGGGGCTCTGAGCTGACCTTTTGCCCATGCAAAGAGAGCTGAGGACAAGTGGCTCCCATGAGTGGCCATATGCAAGCAATGCTGGGACCCCCTCACCCACCTGGGGCTGGGTGACATCCCCAAGCAGCAGTGGGAAAATCAGGTGCTTCCTGTCTGACAGCATGGCTAGGTGACCTTTGTGGGCCACCAAGCCCTTCATCTGGGGCAGGGCAGCCAAGAAAGAGACCTTGGCTTCTCTTCCCCACTACACTTCCACCATGGCACCCATGCACAGGGGTGCTTGCCTCACTTGTGTTTCTGAGGATGTCCATGTCTCTGTAGAGCTTTGGCAGAGAGTGCATCCTGCCCTGGACCTCCTCACAGGTGTTGTGTTGTCCCACAGGCTGCGGTGACCTACGGGCAGGCAGACCTCCAGCAACACTGCCTGTCCTTCATTGAAGGCTGCACTGCGGTACGGGTGTGGGAGATGGCATGGGGTTCTCCAGGGCATGGGGGACACTGGGAAATACAGGATTAGGCTGGGGAGCAGGGCCCCTAAAAGTAGAATGGGTGGAGGCTGGGCACGGGAGGAAAGGGTGCAAATGGTATCTGTGGAGAAGATGCTCGGTGCCAGCTAGAAGATAACTGAGGGGTACTGAGGTGCCAGGGAACAGGAGTCTATTTAGGGGTATGCTGGAGTACCAAGCTAGGATGGGTCTGATGGTCTGTGGAAAGGTAGGCTGGTGTGGAATCCCAGCAACAGTGGCCTGATGCTGCAGTGTGCTGGCAGGCAGTTGTCCGGACACAAGGCTTCCATGAGCTCTCTGACATAGTGCTGGCGTGGGTGCTGCGCAGTGACCACCTGGATGTGGATGAGCTGGACCTGGTACAAGCTGTGCGGGAGTGGGCACACGTCAGCTCGGTGAGTGCTATACAGATGAGTGGTCCTGGCTGGGCCCCACCTCCAGGGGTGCCTGGACCCCCACCAGCCCAGACAGGGAACTCAGGCACCCTGCCTCTGAGTTGTGTCATGGGCACAAAGCTGTCCACTCCCTCTGAACCCCACCGGTGCTCAACCCCATCTCACATATCCCACTGGCCAGCAGGCTGTCCTGGAGCGCCCTGTATCCGAGGTGGCTGCCCTGCCCGTGCAGGAGCTACGCTTGCCCTTGCTAGCACCCAGCGAGCTGGCAACACTGGAAACACACAACCATCAGGATCTGCTCATCCCGGTGAGCTGCTGCGTCCTCTCAGGGTGCCCTGGCTGACCTCCTAGGCTGGAGGATGCTGCAGTGAGGACCATGCTGTGGTGATGCTACTGATACCATCGTTCTCCTCTAACCAACAGATGGAAAGCATCGCAGCAGCCTGGCGGTCGCACGCACTGAGGAAGGGCAGCGGAGTGCCCTCCCGCCTCTGCCGGCCTCGGCGTGGCACACGCCTGCGTGAGCACCACCGACACCTTGACCCACATGCCAAGTAGGGGCTGGGCGTTGAGGTTACCCCTAGTCCAGTCAGTCCAATCTGGGAGGCAGCAGTGCCTCCCAAGCGGCAGTGGGGCGGGCTGTGGGGCTGGGCCCTGCCAGAGGTGCTTCCCTCGTCGAGAGCATCAACACAGTGCTTTGCCCCACAGTTTCGGGGGCAGGGCAGGATGCCGGGGTCACGCCAAGCCGTGGTGCAGGGCGAGGAGTGGGGGGAGTCAGAGCTGGGCCGTGGGATGGGTGCGAGGACACTCAGAGGCCGGCACGCAGCCTGGGTAGCGATGCCAGGGGTGGCGGGGCTGCAGGGGTCCCTTGCGAGACGGGGACTCGGTGAGCTCGGCCTCTCGCAGCCCCACTGCTGCCCCCGGAGCCGAGCCCTTTGCTGAGCCTCTTCCCTGGAGCGGTGCTGCCCTCGGCCGGTAGCGAGGCTGCCCTGCAGCAGGCTGCGAGCGCCGACTCCCGCCCTCAGCACGGATACAAGCCCGCCTCCACCCCATGGCAGCGGAGGGGACGGGGCTGAGCAGGATGGGGAAGCCTGGGTCTTGGAGGAGAGAACGTGGAAGGAGAGGTGCCAGCATCTCCGTACCTACCCAGCACCGCCGCTCCCACGCCAGCGACCCCTCCCCNTCTGTCCCAAGCTTAACCCCCCTCCCCCCTCCACGCTGTGCCCCTCAGGAGAAAGGGCCAGACAAATCAGGTAATTTATATATAATATATATATTTACTCTTTAAAAATAAACCTTCGGTCCCCACTACCGCCTGTACAAACTACAAAAATAAACCTTTGCTCTCTTTGATATAAATAACTTAGATGGCGTGTTTGGGGGGGGGGGGGGTTGCGCACCGTGCCCACGCCTGGCACGGGGACGGGATGCCCGGGGCCACCCCAGCTCAGCGGCAGTGTCTGGGTGCCGGGGAGGGCCGGGCCGCGGGCACGGCAAACGCCGATGGAGTTAAAGTGCTGGGTAATGGCGTGGACGGTGCCCGGGATGGGGATGGGGACACGGGACTCGCATCAGGGACAGCCCCGTTGCATGGGGACATGGTGAGAAATACTATTTCCCAGTGAGATGTGCCTGTTGGCACCGTGGGCACCCATATGAGTGTGCCTGGCCCTGTGCCTGTCACCAGCACATGCTGTCACCAGGGCCAGCGTGGCACAAGGGGCTGTGACAGTGGGACAGTTCAGGTGTTCAGCACAGCAAGGACCACCCCGACGACCCCCCTGCAAAACCCTGCCTATGTGGTGGGTGCAGCTGTGGCACATCCTCCATCTCCAGCCATCCCACGCTCACCAGTGGGGAAACGGAGGCACAGGGCAGAGCGTGGGATGGAGTGAGATGTCTGTGGCTGCCCAGCACCCCTAGAGTGGGGGCATGAACAAGGTCTGTGTCCCTGCCCCGGGCTTCTGCTGTCTCCAGCAGGTAGCCCTGCACTGGCAAAGGGCCTGTCCCCTCCTGCCTGCACCCTGGGCAGCCAGATGAGGCCATAGGCTGAGAAATAAATCTTTTAAAATAAGCTTAAAAATATATATCTCTCTATAGATAGTTTCCCTTTGCAATAAATAAAGGTGGGGAGTGCCTGCCCCAGGTCTTGCCCGCAGCACCCCAGGGGATGGCTGTGTCTGGGACTGTCCCCTTCGTGGGGACAGGGGGCATCAGGGCACCTTATTGGGGTACCCCAAATCGTGGCCCGGGGTGGTGGGTCCCAGGAGGAGGTTACAGGGAGCAGGCAGTGACCCCGCAGTGGGGATGCTGGCAGGGCACTGAGTATGCCTTGCCAGCAGCTCCAGAAACAGAGGGGGGGTGGGGGGGGGGGTAGTGCTTCCATTTCTGGGG
>VWYK01030618.1:42467-54498 GCA_013399775.1 Semnornis frantzii | reverse complement strand
AGGTGCCGACGGGGGGGGGGGGGGGGGGGGGGGTTAGTGCTTCCATTTCTGGGGGTCAACAAGCCCAGGGCAGGGTAATCCCAAATCCTGGGTGAGGGGACATGGCACCATTGGCACAGCCCTAGATGTGACACTTGTGAGCATGGCGTGGCCTGCACACAGCTTGCATAGAAGTGCCAGCCTGCCCTGCCAAGCACCAACAGGTGTGGAGGTGGCTGGTCCTCCTCAGCCGAAACCGGGGGGCATCACCACTCCGGCAATTAGCAGCACTACGCGGGCGACCCCGCTCTGCACCCTCCTGTGCCCACCAGGTGCTGAGGAGATGCTCTGCCCCAGAGCTGGTAATCTGTGAAGAAAGAGAACAAGGGAGGTCATCTTGGTCTCTCCAAATCCACCCTGCAACCCCATGCCAATGTGCATGAGCCCCAGAGTAGGGTCCCCATGTTCCCAAGCTCACCTAGTGCCGGGCACCTGCCCCTCGGCGTCCCATGCTCTGCATCTCAAAGGCATCAGACATAGCAGTGCCACCAGTGCTGGGCTCCTCCAGACAGTCTCGTTCGCCCTCAGGGCCAAAGGTGGTGTAGGAGCCAGGCAGTGTGGGGTGTAGGGCCACCGTTACTGAAGCAGTGGCTGTGACAGTGGCATAGCTGCCAGCAGGACCCTGCAGGTGGGTGCTATAAGTGGGCAGTGCTGTGGCAGGAGTTGGTTGGGCACCTGGTGGGCAGGACTGTGTGTGGTCTTGTGGTGGCATGGGCCCTGGCAGGGAAGGTGCAGGCTGTGGGCCGGATGCGTCCTTCTTCCCTTGGACCTCTGGGCTGTCCTTGTAGGGCTTCAGCACCTGGAAGGGGAACATGGAGCATGAGGGGACCCAGGCACGAGAAGCATTCCTATGACAACCCCAGCAAAACCCACGAGCCCCTGTCTCCTTTGGCTCTCTATCCATGACCCTCTTAGAGGGGATGCTGGGGGTGCCATGGTGGGCAGAGACACTCACGGTGATGCGGGGGAAGCTTGGGTCTTTGCCGGCTTCCAGCAGGATGTGTGCTGGAGCAGAGGGCACAATGAAGGGCCCCCGGGGGCTACTTGGCCCCACACCCTCTGCATAATGTTCCGTGTCTGAGGAGTCAGGGAAGGCAGCAGGCCAGGCTGGCGCACACCGGACATAGAGCCCCCCGGGGCCCAGGCATGGGGGCACAGGCTCTGGCTGGGGCAGATGGGAGCAGTTTTCCACTGGGGATGCCTGGGGAGAGAGGGGAAGAAGTCAGAGAGACCTAGCACATACATGGATGGAAGACTGTGGGGTGGCAGGGAGCATGAGGTGATGTAAGGATGAAGTAAGGACTACGTAAAGTGGCAGAGTTACAATGTAAAGCAGAGATGGGGTCAAATGGCTTATGGGAGGGATGTGGGGAGTAGAGTGTGAAGTGAGGCAAGAACAGGGTCAAGCAGGTATGGGGCAAGGTGGATATGGGGCAGAGGGAAGGATGGGGTAACTCAGAGAAGTTACAGAGTGAGGGGCTGAGGTGGTTATGAAGGGAGGTTGGGACAGCACAACACAAGGATGGGTACAGAGTGAAGGGGCAATAGGGGATTCAGAGAGGCAGGGAGGGACCGGCAGAGGCAGGATGGGGATCTTGTACCTCAGGGGGTGGCCCGATGATGGAGAGCAGGACTGGCAGCAGCACTAGCCCATTGAACAGCCCCAGTAGTGTCAGGATGGTGAGCACCGCAAAGAAGTATCTGGGGGGGGTAGCCGGCAGAGAGGGTAAGCAGGGAGAGATGCCACGAACCCCATCCCACCCCAAACATGGCTTCCCACACCGCACTCCCCAACCTCTCCAAGTCTTCCCAGCCTCCACACAAGATGAGGTGGGTGCCCTCAGCAACACACATCCTTGCCAGCTAAGGGGGTCTGCCACACTCCTTGGCCCCCCACTGCCAAACCTTGTGGGAAGCAGCAAGAGGCTGGTTTACCCGCCTCCAGTGCTCACCTCATGATGAAGTCAAACTCCGAGCCAGCCAACATGAGGACGCCCAGGAGGGTGGAGATAGCACCATCCATCACAGGGGCAAAGGTGTGCTCCAGTGCTGTGGCGGAGCGCATGTTCCTGCTCCCTGCAGCTGTCAGGAAGCCCTGCATGGGATAGGGATGTCACACAGGGCTCACCGCTGTGTGCCATCCATGACATGACCACCCATCAGCACATAGCCAAGGGGGTGAGGGTGCTGGGAGGGAGAGAGGGAACTGGGGTGCCCTGCAACTGAGCAGGGGTCTACCTATGCTCACCAGAGCCACATGGACAGTGAACTCCACACCGATGCCCACCGAGGCAATAAGAATGACCACAGGAATGGCACTCAGCTTGATGCCCATCAGCCCCATGATGCCAAACAACTCTACTGCCATCATGGCCAGGATGGAGACCTAGGGAGGTGAAATCAGTGAGGGGTTGCTCTGACTAGCTATTCTCTGCCCTGGCATGCCAGGACCATATAGGGCAGCCCTCCATATAGGGCAGCCTCGTTCCATTGTTCCTTTTCCTTCTATTCAGGGTGTTTCTCTGTCCCATTTCATGTAAGTGGCCCTCACCCTCCTTTGCACCAATGTCCCCAAACCTCCACTCACTATGTAAGTTCCCTTCACAAGAAGTGTCCCTTATCTTTCTACACGAGTGCCCCAATCACTGCCATCTGCATATGGGCATTCCCCTCACCCTCTTCTGTGCAGACGTCATCAGATCCCTAACCTCTCCTTGTTTCCTTCATAAGCAACGTCCCTGACCCCTTCACATGGATATCTCCCATCCACTGCTACCTACATATGGGTGCCCCTTCTACCCTGCGTGTCCCTGGCCACGCAGCACCCTAAAAGAGATATTCAGGTCCACCAAGCAAGATGGGAGAAGGGTAGCATGTCCCTGTCCTCACCCACCAGGAAGGCAGCATGGCCAGTCACCCTCCTGTCCCCATGCATCTGGGTGCGTACTCACAATGATGCCAGCTGTCCAGGGGTTGAGCAGCAGCAGGGCACAGACGAGGAAGGTGCAGGCCAGTAAGATGCTGATGGCTAGCAGGAACCAGTGACGCAGGCCTATGTACTGCTCCCAGAAGAGGAAGGGGTAGCCGCTGGGGTAGCTCAGCACTCCATGACGCTGGGCGGCCTCCCGGCAGATGGCCCGCACGCTCTCAATCGCCTCCACAAAGTCAGCCGTGCGACGCAGCCCGCTCAGGTAGAAAGGGAACTGGGCAAACTCCAGTGGCTGGGCTGCTGGGACTGGGGGGGAGAGTGTGGGCAGTATGAGGGTACAGGGAAGCACAGTGTCACCCCGAGCATGCTACCTTTACACCACAGGGCTGAGGAGTGTGTGGGCAGCTGACTGGAGGCAAGGAAGAGGGGGTTCTTCTCTGCTTGCAGGATGCTTTTGTGGTATGTGGGTTACAGTGAGCAAGGGGTTTCTCTGCAGGGGAATGTTTGTGGGGCAGAGGGAGAGCAGAGTGGAGGGGCTTTGCAGTAAGATGCTCATGGGCTAAAGCAAGGTGATGTTGCTGCATGCTCAGGGCACAGGGACTACCACAGTGGAGTGTCCAGGGTGCAGAGGGACGATTGTGGAGCACAGGGAAGCAGAGTAGCTTTTCTACTGGAGAATGTTGATGGGATGAGGCATCTGTGGGATTTCTCTTTGGGGAGATTCTTGCAGGGTGAGAAAGGTGTAGGAAGCAAGATCCTCTGCAAGAGGATGCCAGAGGGTGGAGAGGACCCTGGGGAACCCACCACTCTCACTCACTTCGCAGGTTCTCGCCCGTGGTGTCATACTTGTCATGGATCCACTCAGGTGGGGGAGGATAGAAGTTGGCCTGGGAGGCGGCAAAGCCCAAGGGGTCGTTGCTGGCCCACACCGTCAGGCAGATGTAGAAAGTGTCAGGGGGGATGATACCATTCTCGTCCACCAGCCGCCGCGTGGTCAGCTACACAGCGAGAGAGCAGAAGCAGACATGAGCAGGGCAGTAGATGCAGCATCATCCCCCACTCAGTCACCCCAGCCCTGTCCCCACGCACTTGATTGAAGTTGAAGGGCTCCTTCTTGTTGCCAGTCTGTATCAGGAGCTTGTAAGCCAGTGCCCCGTCCTCAGAGCCATTGCGATAGCTGTCATGGGTGATGCGCCCAGCTTGCCAGTCCTTATCAAAAGTGGCCTGGAGTCCTGGGGACACAGCACAGGGGTGAGCACCCCTTGGAGCACATCACCCTGCACAGTATCCCTTCTGCCCCAGGGAGCACAGTGCCAGTGAGATGGGGGTGAGGAAACCCCGGGGCTCAGTTCAGCATTGCTGGGCAGCTTAGGGACATCATGAATCGCAGAATCGTAGAATCAATCAGGTTGGAAAAGACCTCCAAGATCATCCAGTTCAACCTATCACCCAGCTCTAGCCAATCAACTAGACCAAGGCACTAAGTGCCTCATCCAGTCTTGTCTTGAACACCTCCAAGGATGGTGACTCCACCAGGTGCCTGGGCAGCCCATTCCAATGCCAATCACTCTCTCTGTGAAGAACTTCCTCCTAATATCAAGCCTAGACCTCCCCAGCACAACTTCAGACTGTGTCCCTTTGTTCTGCTGTTGGTTGCCTGGGAGAAGAGACCCACCCCGACCTGGCTACAACCTCCTTTCAGGTAGTTCTAGACAGCAATGAGGCCACCCCTGAGCTTCCTCTTCTCCAGCTAAACAACCTCAGCACCCTCAGCGTCTTCTCATGATGAGACCATCCTCGGGTGAGACAACCCTTCCCAGGCTGCCACACACCAGGAAAGCAATTTCCAGACCAATGGGTAAGGTGCGGGCTGGAGAGAGGGTCCTTGGGAAGGGGACACAATAGTGAAGAGGGATGTCCCTTACCTCGCAGCCAGTCCTGGAAATAATGGAGCCACATCTTGGGCAGGTCGCGGTTGCCCTCTCGCACCACATACTTGACAGTGCTGAAGGCCTGGTGCAGGTTGAGCAGGGCAGCTTGGGCACCCGGGTAGTGAAAGCCACCCTTAGTGACAATGAACATGTTGTAGAAGGAGAAGTACTTGAACTGGGCTGAGATGAAGGCATGCGCTTTGGTGTCCCGCGGCACGATGTCCGTCAGGTAGAGACCATCGTGCACCATGGTGGTGCCGTAGAGGCTCAGCCCCAGCAGTGCCAGAAACAGCACTGCTACCACCACCTGTGGGGACAGCAGGAGGAGGCTCAGAAGGGGGTTCTGTGCCATGCACTCACCTCAGGTGCTATCACTGGGGCTGTCCCCACCTCACCTTGGTCCGGGTCCGCAGGAGGAGTGGGGCATATTTCTCCCGGGCAAAGTCTGCAAGGCTCCAGCGGCAGAACGGCAGGGGAACGCACTCCCGCCCACCCTTGGCCTCATCCAGCTGGGACAGCAGATCTCGAGTGGAGCTGGATGGAGCAAAGACCTGCGAGCCCAGGGGGTCGGTTTGGGGCAGGAGGACAGCTGGTGAAGTGCACACCTGGGAGGTAGGTGGCAAGACAGTGACGACATGGTGGCCCGAGGAGTCGCAGCGGGTGAAGGCTTGCACGGTGGTGGTGATCTGGGTGCTTGTCGCCATACCAGGGTGCCCATAAGGGGAAGGGTGGCAGGTATGGTTGTCGTTAGCATCAGCAAGCTCCTGGGGTTGGATCTGGATGACTCGTGACGAGCAAGGACTGCAGGGAGTGAGGAAAAGAGGAGACAGGAAATGAACAGAAGGTGTTGAAGGAGAGGAGCAGTCACCCCATGGCTCTGATGGGCACACATGGGGTGAGCCTCAGCCCAGCCCAGCCAGCCCCCGTCCAGCCAGCCCAGCACCGGTACCTGTAGAAGCAGCAGAGGATGTCGAGCCGATGTTTCTCCCGACGGTACAGGTCCAGGCTCAGGATGGCAGGGAAGACGAATAGCACCATGGCAAAGTTGAATACCACAACTACTGCAGCCTGTGGGCAGGGGTAACATGTCAGAGTGGGGTCTGACCATCCCTTCCCATGCCCCTGGAGAGGGACTCTGGCCCTACCTGGAGGGAAAAGGCACGCAGGGCAGGGATGGGCACCAGGGCTGCCATGAAGAAGGCAATCATGTTGCTGACTGAAGTGAGAGTCACACTGGTTCCTGTGCGCTTCAGACACTCACCCGTTCGCTCCTGCAAGGAGAGAGGGAGGGAGGGAGCAATGAAAGGAGTTCTACCAAGTTCAGAGGGGACTGGCGAACCCCTGGGCAGGGCCCGTTGCTAACCTTGAAAGGGATGTGCTGGCTGGTCTCAGTGAAGGCATGAGCCAAGAGGAACATGTCATCCACACCAATGCCAAGAGCCAGGAAGGGCAGTACCTGCAAGAGAGCAGCTGATATCAGTGGGAAACATGGCTACTGACTGGGAGGAGACCTGGTCACTCTGCAACCTCCAGGGCCCCACCAGCCTCATGGTAACAAGTTCTTCCTCCAACACATACCTGGGTGGTGGCTGCATTGAAGGAGATGCCCAGCAGTGAGCAAAGCCCCAGCCCAGAGGCCACGGAGAGAGCCACAAGCAGGACCCCAGCCAGGCCCACAGCCCCTTGGGACTTGGAGCAGTCCCATCGCAGCATGGTGACACAGGCGTAGGCCAGCTGGAAATGCACACTGGGTTAGTGGGGTTGGAGGTGGTGAGAAAGGGATTGTGTGTAGGGAACAGAGAGAGGGAGCACACGCACCATGAGAAGGTAGCCCCCAGCCACTCGGATGACACTGATGTCGGAGAAGGACTTCATGATGTCATTGAGAGTGGTGGTGGAGAAAGCATGGACATTCTGTGTAGCATTGGGTGGGATGGAGTCCTGTGCCAACTGCCAGAAACAAGGCCCATTAAAGGAGTCAGGACCACCTCGCTCCCCAGTACATCCCCTATAGAGCCACCCAGGGTGTCAGTCACCCTAGGGACCCAACAGGCCACAAGAGAGGGAGGAATGCCCTGACCCATGGCCACACAAAAAACTGGGTGCAGGAGAGATGCTACGTACAGGCTCACTCCTGTCCAGCCTCACACAGGAGTTATTCCCTGTGCTCACCTCCACAAATTTCCTCTGCCAGGCTTCCAGGATGGCACCTGCCTTCTCCTCACTCCAGCTGATGTCATGGATCTCGTAGTCATCCTTGAAGTGTTCAAAGAGCTGCCGGGGACTCATGAGGAGGAACATGGTCTGGAGAGCCTCAGCGCTGGGGGACAGGCACGCACCTTGCTGGGACCAGCTGCAGTGCCCCAGGATGCAGGAATGGGTCCACCCCCCCACCCAAAGACTCCCTGTCTTACTGCAAACACCTGAGAGAGAATCCAGGAATCCTGCCTCTCTGTCCTCCAATCTTGCTCTGAAGTACTGCCCCACTTGCCAGCCCCATACGCCTGCCAGCCACACACACTCTTCCAGACAGTCCCACAGCCCCTCTTGCAGCCAAGGCAGGTTCCCATGGGCAACAAATAAGGATAAAGAAACCCCACTCCAAACCATCCCCAGACTGAGTGCTGTGGCTGGGTCCTTGTGCTGTGCCAGGGACACCCACACCACAGTGGCTCTTACCGTAGCAAATTGCCCTGGGGGTCTTTGGTCGTGCCACCTAAAATCAGCTCCTGCTGCCAGCGCATGAACTTCCTGGAGAAGCCATGGCAGCCTCCAGAGAGTTCAGCTGGGATATCGGGGCTCTGTGGGTAGAGAGGAGGCACCAGGAATGCAGGACTGTGGGATAGGCAGGAGAGCATCAAACCCCCATACCAAATCCCAGTTCCCATGGGCTGTGACGCACCTGCTGGCTCTGCTTGTTGGGGGCACTGGGGGGGCACTGGGGGTCACGGGGGTCTAAGCAAGGTCGCTCCATGTAAGCCTGCCCCACCTCTGCCTTATCCAGCAGATCTTTGAAGCCTTCCAGGGATGTGAATTGCCCCAGCTCTTCCATCAGCTGCAGAGGGTCTAGGTTGCTCCACTGGATGTCTGGGCGGCCCCTGAGGAGAGAGGCAGCAGGGTGGTGGGAAATGCTGAAACCCACATGTAGTACCACCGTGACCATTGCCACCCCATCCCGTGGATATGGAGACTCCATTGAAGGCAGGGTGCAAGGATGCAGAGGAGCAGCATCAGTCTTCAGTGCATACCCTACCCCCTTCCTGGGACTGCCTGCAGCATCCCCGTGCCCCGCACGGTGCAGCGGGCTTGCCCGAGTCAAGTAGCGTGCCTGATCCTGTTAGGTTGGGACAAAGCGGGGGGAGCCGGCCCCGCTGCCCGGCCCCGCTTTGTGCGAGCAGTCAGGCCGATTATTGCCCGTGGGCTAACATCTTGATAGAGGGCAGCAGGCAGGCGAGGTCTCCCAGCATCCCCTCTAGCCCTTCCTGCCATCTCACCCCACGTTGGAGGTTTTAAGGCTCAAAAGTGATTTGAGGGTTGAGAACGGTGCTGGGAGCTGGGTGTAGACCAGGTCCTTGGAATCCAGCAGGACCCCATGGAACTCGGATACCCAAGAGAAGAGACTTTTCCATTGCCTGTGGCTGCTCTGCTCCTCCGTCTCAGCCTAGGGTGCTGGGGGCCAGCTCCCGGCCTCACTTGGCTTCTTTTTTAAGACAGAAAGAACACACAAAAAAGCCAATAACCCAGCACACCAAAAAGGGAAAGAAAAAGCCCCAAGCGAGTGTGGGCTCTGGGGAGAAACGCAGCCTAATAATTCATGAAGGCTGGCTGGGCCGGAGCCGGCCGCTCGAGATTCCCACATACCAACCGGAGCTGCTGCTGCTTCCAAAGAGAGCCCCTTTTATCTGCTTTCGCTTGCTTCACTGAGCCAGGGCAAATCCTTTTGTCTTTCCATAGATTGCTGCTCTTTGTTCTCCCAGCTCCCGCCCCACTCGCCCCTGGCGTTAAAAAGAGGGACAGTCCCCATGGGCTGGCTGACGCTCAGCTGGTGTGCTCGCCTGGGCACCCACTCACCCGTCTGCAAGCAGAGATGGATCCCACTCCTGCTGTGGGTGTCACCCTGCCTACTACGTACCCCAGCCCCAGGATGCTGCCCACTGTGGCAGATGATGCCACCAGCATCTCGCTCAGCATGGCCACCTCAGCCTCTCTTGCTCCAGCTCCCAGTTGCTCTCCAAGCTGGGACGGGGAGTACCAGAGGTTCTGGGGGACAAAGCTGGTCCCCTACTTCTGGCTAGGGATGTTGCGGCCCCTTTCCCCTCCTCCCGTCCAGCAGCAGCCTGAATAAGGCCACTATTTCATCTGTTTGGCAAGGGGCAGCTTTCAGAGCAGCATTAGCATGAGAAAGCACGGGGCTGCGTTTGCTGACAATGCACAAGCCACCCGGCTCTCCCGGACAAACACAGGCGTAAACAGAAGGAATGTTGGGGGGGGGTTCCCCCCACTCAGCCCCGAGTGCCCAGCCCCGGGTGCCCAGCCCCACCACTGTGGTGCACAGAGGTGGCTAGGAGTCACCCACCACCCGCCCTGAGGACTCAGTGCTTTCTGTGTTCCTGGGCATTGCACAGGAGTGTAGGCGTTTCTTCACCATTGTGGCACCCACAAAGCGCTGTTCAGGGGAGCAGCCCCCAGGGATTTGCCTGTGGCACCCTATATCCCCATCCCTGGTCGGTGTGATGGCATGGCATGGCATGGCAGAGTTGGGTTCCTCCTGGCTATGTCACCAAGGCCAGGCAAGCAAGGCCGTGGAGCTGTCCCTGGGGTGTTGACCCAACAAGATGCACAATGGTGGCTGGACCATTCTGGGGCTGAGCAGGACAAACACCAGCACCAGAGGAATCTTGGCGTATCAGGGCCAAACTGCAGGGGGAGGTGAAGCACAGCACTGCAGCAGCACCCCTAGCCCCTATCCCACCTGCGGCCTCCCCCAGAACACTCACGGGAGGTAGGCTGAGCCTCCCTGCAGCTTGGAGCCTTCCCAGAAGCAGTCCAGCGGTGTCAGGATCACACAGGGGAACAGTTTCTCTATCATCTGCAGGAGAAGGAGATGTGAGCAGTCAGCAAGAATGGAACAAGTCCTCTCTAATCCCCACCCAGTTCTACTGGGCTGCCCAAACCTCTGCCCTCCCACGTGGAACTAGCAGTGCCCTTGCACCACAGCCCAGTCGCTGCCCTTTCCTGGGAGATCAATGCCCCGTGGGGAGCTCCGCAGGTGCCATGCCATGCCCAGGACTCACCCTCTCGATCATGCCATTCTCGATGATGGGGACACCTGACTTGTAGCAAATCTTGTTTAAATCCCACGATCTGCAAAAGCACAAAGAGGAGCTAAGGGAGCTGAGAACAGGTACCATCCCGCAGGAGACACAGTAGGGGGTGGGAGGACACAGAGGGCATGGTGGGGGTCTCCGCCCCCCACTCCCGGAGCCAGACTCACTTTCCGTACAGCGAGACTTGGACTTTGCTGGCGGCCAGGGCCGCCTCGAGGTGGAGCTGCAGGGCCTCCTGCGTCAGGATGTTCTCCCCATCCCTCTTCGGGGTCTGGATCAACATTTGAGAGGTGTAGACCGACTCCTCGCCCAGCTTCTCCTTGGTGTAGCGCAGCTCCTGGCTCACTCGGCTGCCGGCTGCAGAGAGGACCATGACATGTCCTGTCAGTGCCAAGGCTGGCAGAGCCCCCATTCCACCTACTTGTCTAGCCCATCAGGATGCCCAGGGAAAGGGACACGCAAGACTGAGACCCTGCAGCATCAGAGGGTGCCATGTTAACCCAGGGACGCTTGTTGCCATGGCATTTCCCAGCTGTTGCATCCTCTGGGTGTTCACAGCCAGAGGGCTCGAGCAGGGAGAATCGCAGACACACTGGACCAGGCATTCCCCTTCCCACCAACATTGGTATTCCCAGTCTTGGAGTGGCTCTTTGGTTTTCCTTTCCCTGGAAAAATCCAGTGGATGGACAGTTGGTGAAGCACATGGGACACATCCTGCCCATTCCCACCTATTTGCTGTGGTGGGTGCTGCAGTTGCCCGATGCAACTGGTGCCCGATGCAGTGAGTGAAAACAGGGACATTCCCCACCATTTCTGTCCAGTGGCTCCCTGGCATCTCAAGGCAGGCAGTGTTTTGACTATGGAATGGATATAGGGAGAAGTAGACACCCCTGAGCCCCACAGGTGCAGGATGATGTGGGAGGAGTTTGGAGACAAGCACAGTGCTGGGGAGCTCCAGGGGGAGACCCTTCTCCTCCCGCTGAGGCTCTGGGATCTGTTCCCAATGGCAGCAGGAGAGCTCAGAGCATGGAAGAGCCAAGGTTTCTGAAAGAAGCCACTGACTTAATTTGTGGCCGCCTGGGCACAGGAGAGAAATCCCCTCCTGGCCAGCCAGCGCTGAGCTCCAGCCCGGAGCTGCCTTTTGCATGGCAGAGCGCCTTCCCAGGGACAGCCATCCCCAAACCCACCCAACAAGGGGCTCCCATCCCTCCTGGCACGGCGAAGGCAGGACAACACAGCCCAGAAGAGGGTGGGAGGCTGATCCTGAGAATCCCCAATTGCAACACTCAGCCATCTTGCTCCCAGCCCTTGCGGGGTGGGGGGAAGGGGGAGGACGAAGGGTAATGGATGCAACCCCCGTGCTAGTGCCATCCCAGGCTGTCCAGCATAGAGGTGCACCTCAAGGCAGCGCTGCTGGCAGGGTAAGACCAGTTCCTGCCCACCCCCCGGGGGCTGGGCAAAAGGGAGGGGGGGCAGGATTCATCTGCGCCAGGATGTTCCCTCAGTGAGAGGTGGGGGCCCTGGCAGGCCTGGCCCCCCGCCAGCACCGAGGAGGCCAGAGCGAGACCACAAATAAGGAGCAGAATCTTCCCTTTTAATGACTTATTATATGGGTTGGTGTTTTTGGTTTGTGTTTTGTTTGTTTGGTTTTTTTTCTTCCCCTGTTTTTTGGGAATGGGGAGGGGGAAGCATCTTTATTGTTTCTGGCTGGGTTGGGGAGCAGCTGGTGTCCATCAGATGCCAGTTGGGATAGATGTTGTGCCAGGGCCAGGGAAGGAGGCGAAGGGGGGGACGGACGACAGACA
>VWYK01030618.1:16449-33138 GCA_013399775.1 Semnornis frantzii | reverse complement strand
CCCCCAACGGGCCGGTTCCCTGTCCCGCAGTGGCATGCAGCCCCACGTTGCCTCTCTCCCCTCCCTGAACTCCAAGGCATGGGCACCCCCCGTAGCAAACCACATCTGCGGGACATTCCCCCCATATCCACCTCCAGGAATGGGCATTCCACATAGCCACACTCTAAAGAGCTGGCAGCCCCCTTATAGGTGTCCCCTAAGGATGGGCACCCCATAACCAGGATATCCTCCTTATAGGCGCCCCCAGGAATGAACATCCTTCTGCCACAGCTACTCTACAAGGGTAGCGAACTGCACCAAGAAACGGACATTCTTCCCAAGGGCATTCCAAGGGCAGAGTGTGACCCTTCAGCTTCTCCCTGAAGATGGGCTTCCCACCATAGACCCTTCTTGGTCTAGCCAGTCCCCCCATAGCCTCCATCTATGTTGGCTAGTGCCCCCCATAACCACGTCAAGGGCCAGGTATCCCTTCTAGGGCCAGGTGCCTTCACATAACCTCCTGAGTGCTGGATATCCCACTATGTCCACTGTGCAAAGATTGTGAAGCGCCCCCATAGCCACCCCAAGCAATAGGCAGCCCCCTTTCCCAGAGGCTGTGCATCTCCCCCATAGCCATGCCAAGGGATGGACATTCTCCTTTCTAAGGCATGACGTCTTCCCCCAGAGGACCAGGTATCCCCTCGACACCTTTTCCCAAAATGAAACCAATTCCTTCAACTCCACCTCCCCATAAGCATGGTGTTCCCTCCACTCCCAGTGCCATTTGCGATCTCCAAGAGCCAGATATTCCTTCAGGGTCGTGGTGGGGGACAGGAAGACAGCCTACTCTTTGAGCATGCCCAAAGTGCTGCCCCATCCCCTGCCATGGGGATCCAAGTCCATCATCCCACGTATAGAGGGCATGGGGACAAAGAACCAGGGGCAGGGGCGAAGGGTAAATTACATTAATAATTTGTGGGGTTAATTACTCCACATGCATCCCCATCCCCACTTCCCACCCTGGAGCAATGATGGTGATGCTCAGCCTGGTGTCTTCTTACTGACCAAAAATGGGGGAACCCCAATAAATAAACGGAGCTCTTCAGGCAGCTCCTCCGCACCACTCCCACCCTCCCCCCCCCATCAAGCCACAGTCGCTACTAGCCCCACAAGCTGCCGCCAAGCTCTCCTGGGCCTTGGCGTCATGTAAAGGGTTTCTCCGTGTCCGGCGATAGGCCTGTAGCATCTGGCATGTCCCCAAATACAGAAGGGAAACAGCTATTCAGCACTTCTGATGCCTGATTGCTATTAGCAGCCCCACCATTCCTCTTCCTCGGTGGACCCACAGCACTGCCAGGCAGCTGTTGCTTTTTATGAAATTAATTTTGAAACGCTAAGTTGTCTCCTCTCCATCCTCCTCTCTTCCTCATCAGGTTCCTCTGATCCATGTTCTCCATCCGCTTCCTATCTGTCACCATTGGTTTCCACTTGGGGTTCCCTCACTGGTGCCATGCAGACAGGGAACTGTCTTCAATGTCCTCGGAAAAGTCAATAGGATGGTCAGTGGAGACCCACTTGGTGTATGTCAGGGCCCAGGGCTGAGATGGAATTGCCCTATCCTGGAGTACCAAGGACTTGCCTGGTGCTGCAGGACTGGCTTCCCCGACCTCATCCTGGCTTCCCCACATCATCCCAGGGCTCCTGTGCCATATGAGCACCATGACCAGAACTGGCTGTGGCAGGATCATTCCTGTTACCGTCTGCTCTGTGCCATGTGCCCTTGTCCCACTGTCCACCCGCTGCTGCAGTGGTCCCCATGGACCACCTACATTCCCAGGACCTGTGTGACCACAGTGGCAGCTGGCACCTGGTAGGGTGCAGAGTTCATCAGGAAGATGGTTGGTTTGAGAATCCCAAGATTTCAACGGGAGGTGGCAATCCCAGTGACGGGGCCAGACCTTGCCGTGCCAACGGGGGTTGAAAACCCAACTGGAAAATGCCTGTGGGTAGGGTGGGGGTTCTGCCTACTCTTGCCCTGATGCTGTAGCCACGGGCTCCTGGACAGTGGATCTGCTCTGAGCTGGGGGCTTTCGGCCTCCTTGAGAGCATGTTATTTCCCCTGGAGCCACCCAGGAGGGGACTTGGAGCCCTGAGGGCCACCAGCCTTGGGGGAGCAGGACAGGGAGTGGAGGATTGGCTTGTGCACAGGGAGCCTTCGCTTGCTGCTTCTTGCTGACCGGCTGTTTTATATCAAGGCGGGAGGGGGGATTTGCTGTTCTAGATGGTATTTTAATGGGCAGGCAGGCAGCTGGAGCCTGGGAGAAGCCTGCTTTACATTGTTTGGGGTTGTAACAAATAAATTCAATTAAAGGCAAATGGCTCCGTGCAGCCCCCACCCTGAGCAGTGTCTCTGTGGCACCAGTGGCTGCGAGAGCCGTGGGTACAGGGCGGGAGCCCAGGGCTTCTTCCTCTCGCCGGGGCCACGCAGGGACCTTGCCCACCCTCGCCCCTTGTCCCCACAGTGGGGAGATGCCAGGGTGAGCTGGCAGGATGCGGTAGGAGCTGGGAAGCGCGGGACACCGCACCCACCCTTCACCCGGAGAGCAAATGGCGTGGCCAAGGAGTCCACCCTGTCCCCTGTCCTTGTGCTACTCTTCCCACCCCGTCGAGCAAAGGGAATGGGAAAATCCCCGCGGGCAGGAGCCACGCCACAGCGGGCACTCCCTGGGGACGGGCAGCCTGGGACAACAGCTTCGGCGGGCAGCGGCATCCTCCGGGCAAGCGAAGGATGGGCAGGGGCCGGGCTGTGGAGCCGGGCTTTGCAGACCCAGAGCCCTGCGCCCAAGGCGGGGGAAAGCAGAGGGGACTTGGCAGGGACGTGCCAGAGCCTCGGCACGCTGTAAACAGCCTCCACCGCAGCAGCAACTACTCTGCCGGGAGCCAGCGCCGGGCGTTTGTTAGTTGGAAACCAGATGGTGCTCTCGCAAGCACCGGCGCAGCCCGCCCGGCTGCGGCCCCAAGCCAGGCACAGGCTCCCAGGGCCGCCGAAGCTGTGCAACACCCATTGGGGTGGCCGGAGAGCTGGGGGTGCAGGGAGTGCCCACCGAATGGACAGACAGTGTCAGGGTGTCCCCTGCCCCACTGCTTCTCCCGGACAGCAGTGGGTGTGTCCCAAGGGATTCCGTATCCTAAAGGGATGCTCTGCCCAAAGGGATCAGGAAGGGAGGCAGCATCCACCCAAGGGGAAATGGCTGATTCCCTTAAATCCTCCACACACCTCTGTGTGCTGCACTGTGCCACAGCTTCTCTGTGACTCCCCAACAGCAGAAGGCTGAAGATGGAGAAGAAAGGCTGGTCCTCAAGTCACGGTCCACCTGGGTCACCCACATAGGGCTGAGATAGCAGGGAAGCAGTAAAGCCTCATCTCCAAGGTCAGGGAAAGCCCCAGGAAGGGAGAAGAGGGGTTCCTGCCACATCCCACTTTGGGTAGTTCTCTGTGGAGCATGGCCCAGGGCATGTGGCCAGCGAGACTCCCATGACAGCACCACCAGCAGGACCTGGGGCTCTGGGGGCAGGTGCACTAAGGGGGCATGGCCAACAGACCCATCCCAACCCTAGGATTTTGGGGGGATTCTAGAGGAAGCAGACAAACAGGCAGGGCAAGGGAGGAGGCTGGGGGGAGGACAGCATCCCCAGCAGCCATGGGGGGGTCCTGAAGTGTTTACAGAGCTTAAAACCCGCCTAAGCCCCGCAAGGCCACAGCGCACAATAGCGTGTGGATGTGGTGACACCGGCCGTCCCCACACCACCTTGGAAGACAGAGGGCCCTGCCACCCACCGCCAGCACCGGGATTAATTATGATAATGTAGTTCTTTCCCCCTTTGTCACCCTAATGAATGGGCCCCTTTAGGATTTTAAGGCCTTTGTTTGGTGCCTCTTTACTGTGGTATTGTAGGATGGGGACTAGCAGGTGGCAGGTCCCCAAACAGCCCCTTTTGTCTCCTTTGGGGGCTGTTTTGTGGTGGGGTTGGGGAGGGGGGTGCGAGGATGCAAGGGGGTGTGTGTGTGCTCCAAGAGGGCTCCTGGACAGAACTGTACTGCTCACCCCATTGCTGTGGGGCTGCATCACCCCACCACTGGCTCTGGCTGCGCCCTGGGCTGCCTGTGCCCTGGCCTGCTTGGTGGGCAGATGTTGGGAGCCATCATCTGAGCCCCTGCCTTGATCTTTTACTGCCTGGGCAAATCAATTACCCGGCAGAAAAGTCCCTAAATCCTACCATAAAACCCATTTAGCAGCCACCGTGGCGCTTGCTGGGCCCTGGGCAAACCTCACCTGCTGCCGGCCTGAAGCCCGGAGAGCAATTTGCTGCAGGAAGGATGGGCAGTTGCTGCTGGGGAAGGCCAGGCTGCAGCCAGAGCTGCACAGTGTCTCTCTGCTCCCGGGAGGTGGATGGGAGTTTCCCAGCCTTTCTGGCTGTGCTCAGGCCCTGATGAGACACCCACAACTCCTTGCCCCTCTGCACCAGTTTGTGCCCTCTACATATGGGAGCAGCTGGGGACATGCCAGTGCTGGAGACACTGAGCACTGGGACAGACAGATAAGGTGGCACAGAGGCACAGGGAGTGGGAACAAGGCAGGTCACAGCGGGATCTGGGTGGTAATGCCCTGTGCCAGCATGGTTCCATATGCCTCACGGCAGGGCCACTTCATGCTCAGCAGTAAGCCTGGTGCTACCATCAGCAGAAATGATGGAGCCTTGCTCCCTCCCCTATAGCCACATAGAAGCATCTTATTTAATATCATGACGACAGTATCAGCGTATCAGCACAGGCACAACATCAGGGTGGGACCAAGGGACCTAGGGATGATCACTGTCTCCCTGATCACAAGCTGGGCTGTGAGATGCCCTGAGGATACATAGGAGCACCACGGGATGGCTCTGCCTGGGGGCATCACAAAGTAGTGGGTAGTGGGGATCCCTTTGCCCCACGGCACCTTCCCCACAGCACAGGGGACCCCAACTGCCCCATGTGGGCACAGGGCAGAGGGGTTCCACGGGGAGGGGGCAGATCCTGGCCAGGCATTGCCAAGGGCTGTGAACCAGCGAGCAGTGGGGTGGTAAAATGGTGACAAGTAATTGGTGTCCCGGCCAGTCCTTTCATGCCGACGCCGTTTTATGGGTGAGGAAATTGCTTGTGAGTCAGGAACACAGGAGACAAATTTAGGAAGTGCTCTCTGAATGTGCCGAGGTCAGGCGCCGAGGCCGAGCGCTTGAAACCTGGGTGGCCTCGGCACTCGCCCCGCGCCCCCCCGGCCCCGGCTCCTCGGCATGGGAAAGCAGACCTTTTATCTTATCACTGCTCTTCCGCCGCCCCGGCCTCCAACGCGCGGCCCCCGACCGGCACAGCCACTCGCACCGCAGACACAATGCGTACCGAGGGCCAGCTCCACTCCTGCGACCCATCAGGAGCACCTGGCATGGTGTGCTGCTCACGCTCACCGCCACCCACCCACCCACCTGCCCGCCGGTGGGCTTGGGGTCCTCCTCTTCATGCTCTTGCCCCATGGTGCCTTGTTGGCCAGATAGGCTATGATGTGGCCCCTCCGGCCAACAAGGCACCACGGGCGAGAGGGGACGTGGTATCACCCCTTGGGGATCAGAACTGGCACAAGCTGCTGTGGCCATGGGGACACGCTGATGGGTGAATGTTGGTAAGAAGGTGTCTGTACGTTGTGGGACGTGCGCTGCCCGTGGCCGGTCCTCACCCCCATCAGCAAAGGGACAGAGACGGGCAGATCTCCATGCCGTGGTGCTGCTCCTCATGCTTCTTCCCTCCGCACCCTGGCCTTCCCATGTCCTATCGCACGTCCCCTTGCAGACCACGGAGAGGGTTCTCGCTTTTGCCTGTTTGCTACGGTTTTAACTGGGAGGAAAGGCGGCGGCCCCATTAAAACGTGTCCGAACGCAGCCGACGGCTACCTCGAGTGCGCAGCCCCCCATCCCCGGCCGCCACCGAGCACGCTGCATCGGGCGGTTTGGATGTATTTTTCTTGATCGCTGGCCAAGCGCTCTCTCCTGCAAAGCAGCATGTTTCTCATTTTCTGTAGGTTTAACTCCAAATTAATTTGTAAGTGATCTAGGTTTCTTGTTCCCCGAAAGATACCTAATAGCTGGGGGGAGCTCCTGCCAACCGAAACGTCTCAGCGGGGTAAAGGAAAAGCAGGAAAAAGAAACCTAGGAACTGTGACCCCTGGTGGGTATTTAACAAGGTGTCAGGGCGAGGGATTTTCGGAGCCAGCTAAGTGGATGTGACACCAGCCTTGCGGGTCAGGATGGGGCGTGCTGATGCTCCCGCCGTGGTGACAGCTGCTGCTGCCATGTCTCATCCTGACCAGGTCCTCACGGGCAGCAGGCAGGGATGCTCAGCACCCTCCTGCCTGTGCTGCTGGGTGCTGCGAGCCCCACGGTGCAAAGAAACTGGGGAAAGTGGAGATGCCTGGAGATGGGGTGACCCATCCACAGCATGAGCCACTGGAGATGCCCTTGCTGGGGTACTGAGGCAAGTGTGTGCCCGGCAAGTGCTGCCAAAGTGCTGGCGCCTGCGAGGAGGCCCCACAGGATGGGAGTACCCCCCGGATTGGTGGGCAGTGGGAGGGGGTCAGCGAGCCTGCTGGGCGCCCCTGCCGCATGGGAAGCGGGCACGGTTTAATTGGGCGGGCGGCCGCTCGGCGGGGCCGGCTGCTGGCAGGCGGACACAAGCTCTTTTGTCTCTGCTCTCACTCCCGGCACCGGCTGGGGCTGGCAGGGCTCGGAGTGGTTCCGCCACCAAGAGCCGAGCTCGCCACCGGGGCACGCAGCCAAACCCACCCCGTCTCCTCGGGCTGTCACAGGCCTTCGCTGCACACGAGGAAGCACCCAGGTGGCTGGTGAGGCTTCCTGGCTGATTAGGGGTTAGGAAACTTGTGGCAGTCCCAGCGAAGAGCCCTGCAGCCCTCTTTGTGCCTCCTTCTTGCCAGAAGAGCTGGCAGCATCAGGCAAGATCCCTGTCCTCCCCATGGCCAGGGCTGCTGGAGGGGCGGGGCTGGCTGTATGGCTGGTGTCCTGGGGTGTGAAAGCACCTGGGCTGTCACTCTCCAAAGCAGGATCTGCAAGGAGATGCCAAGGAGGGATGGACAGCAGAGGTAGCCACTGCTTCCAGGATCCTGGCTTCTCTTGCATCCCTCAGCTCTGATGAAACACCCTCTGCAGTGCAGGGTCACTGGCTGGGGGCATCTCCCCCCTCCCCTCATACCCTTCCAGCATGATGGCTCTCCAACCTCTCAGATGATGTCTATGCAGGTGGACAGTGGCAGGACTGGTGTCATCTGGGAAAGAGGGTGCTGAGCACCACCACAGATGTCCTTCACCTGCCTAGTTTCCCATGACAGTGCAACAGGGAGTGCTAGTAACATCCCCTCCTAGGCCATGAGGAGAATGAGGGCTATGAAGGTGGGAAAGGATGTCCTGGTGGGAGCAGGAGCCACCCCCGGATGATGAAGGATATAGCCTGGCCATCACCCAGAGGGAACGAACTGTCCCTCCTTGTAGAGCAGTCCCTTGTGTAGGGAAAGCAGAGCCAGAGTGGCTATGTGCTTCAAAGCCAGCTGTGGATCAGCAGCAGCCATGAACAGAGCATGGCCAAATCAGCTCTTCCCATTATCTGGCACCAACCACCCTCTTTGCAGAAAGGCCTGACTGGGGGGAAATGCTGCTGCTGCTCAATGACCCTGTGAGGACCCAGGTCCCGGTTCCTTCCCAGTGCCACTGTTTGGGTGACACAGATAAGCACCACTGACCTGAAGAACGGGCACCATTATGGTGGTGAGGGATCTCTCATGGGCAGTGCAGCACTGTCTGGTTTAGTTCTGAGTCTCCCAACCCATTGCTGGGGGATTCCTGTCTTTCCTTGCCTAGGAGCCCATCTGGATGGTTTACAGGAATCCCAGTGCTGGGGTAAAAATCAGAGGGAATGGGCTGCAGGACCTTTACCTGCCTGCCAGCCGTCTCAGCTGTGCCCATGACTGCTGCCAGCATTGCTGGTTGTTCCTCACCATCCCTTCCAGCTCTCCCAGCCCTGGCAGGCAGCTGTGCCCCAGCCCTGGGTGCAGGTGTTAGCACCAGGATGGAAGGTCGTGGTCCCTGAGGACAGCGGTCATGCCTCCCCTGCCTGGGGCAACTCACATCCCGCCATGGGGTTAAACTCCCCAAGGAAAGGAGGGAGGAAGATAGGAAAAACAATCACAAGAATTTGTTTCATGCTGCCTGGATCCCTCCCTGCATGCAGCAGTGTTTTTGGACGGCCAATTTATAATCAGCAGTGTGGAATGTTGTAAATTAAATATTTTTAAACAACTTTGCTCTCTCTCTGGTTAAACATTTCAGAGATCGCTCTTTCTTGTCTGTCTCTTGCTGGGTGGTCCCTCCATTCGCCCGTACATCTTCCTCAAACACAATTAACCATTTAGATGTTGCACAAAGGAATAGCTTATGCATACAACACCAGTCGCTCGCTGCTCCAGCGCTGGGGGAGGGAGGCAAATAAGAAGGCAGCTTCTTTTATTTTCTACTAAAAACAAAAACAAGAAAATCCCTTTTTTTTCCCCTTCCCAAACTATCCCATTTTTTTCCCCCCTGAATTGTAAAGGCACCAATCCAAGCTCATCAGCTGTCTTGGTGCTCAGTCCAACAATCCCCTTGTGTCCCTCCATCCCCTGAAATTCAGCATTAGCATTTTAAAAGCCTTAAACATACAAGTTTATTTAGACTCAAGCTCTCCCAAGCTCTTGCTTTCCGTATTTATACACACACGTATTTTAACGTATATAAAATGTCTGTCTATAGGCCCTGGAAGGAAGTTCTCGTCTGCCGGCCCGTCTGGGAGACACGGGTGTGGCTGTGGACCTTGGCTCCCTGGAGATGGAGTGAAAAGCAACAGGATCCAGAAATCAGCCACCCTGCTGAGAGTGAGTCTCTGTGGGCTGGCTGCTACAGGGGTGGCTCAGGGGGTTTGCTGGTTGCTGCACTCCAGCGAGGGAACCTCATTGTCCCCTGAATTAACCCTGCAGGTTGCCCAGTGAGAAGAGCCCCATGCCCTGTGCTCCCCACATGGCACTGAAGGGCCTGGGAGGTGCCATGGTGTTGGGCAGACTGCAGTGCCAAGGAGCCAGCCTCAATTGCCAGCTGCAATCATCATTCCTTTGGAACAGGTGACCAAAGACCACAGAAATGGCTTGTGTGTGACAGGAAGGCAGCACTGATGGCCACTGTGGTATCCCAGGGCCAGGTTTATGCCATGCAATGTGCAGTCATCACACTGTCACTGACAACTCCTCTGTGAGCCCCACCTGGGACATGATCTATAACCTTGCCCCTAGCAAGACACCAGGGCAGGGACCGGAGCAGCCATTGGTCCTTGCTGTAGATATGGGCCTGTGTGGAGGCAGCAAAGCATCTCCTGAAAACACTGGTGTTACCCAGGGTTATAGAAGGAAAATTCTGGTCTCCCAGAAGAAGAAGGTTCCACCAGCAAAGTCCTAAGGATGAGCAGCACATGATGTAAACCACTCTTTTCAGGCTGCCAGAGGAAGGAAAGTACTGTGCAGAAGCCAGCAGACATAGTAACGGGGACAACGTGATAAATCTTGAAGATCAGAGGCAATAAAAGCCTGGTGAGTCCCTGTGAGATGCCCACTTCTAAGAGGTTCAGGATAGTCCTATTTGCTAGGGCTGCAGACTAGAGGCCATATGATTGCTCAGCCTGGCATCTCTCTCCCCTTCATGTCCACAAGCCAAAAAACTGTCCCAAAAGCAAGATCAAAGCCTGCTGTAAAGGTTTTGTGTTCCTCTGCACACCACTGGGGTGGAAGGACCACTGCTGCTGGGAATGGCTGGCTGCTCACCTCCCCCTTGAATGGCTCTATTCCAAGGCTGCCAGGAAGATGGGAGCCATCCACTTTGGCTCCACTGCAGAAGGGATCAGATGAGCTGCTGCTTCCTGAAAAATTACAGCAGTCACCTACAAAAGCAAACAGTAATGGCCGAGAACTATGGCTTTTCCCAAATCCAGGTCTTACAAATGGACTTGGCTCCAAATATCCTGAGAAGGACTTTGCTGCAGAGTTGCTGCAGGTGGTGCACATCCTCTTACAGGATTTAGGACAAGAGGCAAAGTTTCAGGTGTGTCTGTCATGATGTGTTGTGGATTCAGGACCCACAGGAAGAAGCGTGTGTGCACACACACTGATGCTGGGCTCCACACCCAGGCCAATCTGCTGCCCTGGTCACAGAAAAAAAACTCTTAGATGCTGCTGCCAGGACACCGCTCTGCAAAAATGCAGGAGCCAGAGGTGGTGCCAGAGGGAGACTTTCCTGGGCATCAAGGCAAGCCCTTGTTTTATCCTGCGCAAATGCAGCATGTGACATGCCACTTTAAGAACCTTCTCACATCAACCTCATCTGTACATCTGCCAAGGAAGTGCTGAGGGAAGCACCAGCATCTGCCTAGCTGGGAAGTTCCATCTTTCTGGAGCAATGCTGCCTATGAAGCACTGCCTTGGTGCTGACAGCACCAGGATGGGCAGTGGCTGTAATGCTCAGCTACCTGGATGTGATGGAGCAACAAAGCGAGGAGACTTCCTTGCTATTATGACCCATTCCTAAAGCTGGGGAGCAGTATCACCCTCACAAAGGTGTGTATGACCAAACAGCCACATCCAGAACTACCTGGGAACAGAATTTAATTTCCTCTGTTGCTTCTCTGATTTTCTTGAATACCATGAAGTTTATTACTCAGTCTGTGAAGTTGCCTAACTCAACCCATCATCTGCTCACCTGACAATGACAGCAGCACGGAGACCATGGTAGATGAGGAAGGGTTAACCTCCCAGTGCCCGCCTTGGGATTCCTGAAGGCCCTATTATCCCGAATTATTTTTCATAATTACTGCCACACACGAAGACTACATCAAGAGTGAATCTTCACTTTGATAATTTGTGCTGTGAAATCTCACTTTGGGATCTACTTTTATCTCACACCAAACACCTGCAGGTCGTAAAAGGCAAAAAGGAAAAGAAAACGCCTCAAATCCCAGCCAGGTTTTCAAGTGTCAGAGAACACTAAATTAATGCTAAATTCTAACCCACACAGTAAAGAGCCTCCCACCCTCTTCTTAAATTAGCTAAACAAAAGCACTGAGACTTTAACATATAATTAAGGCACAAGGAGGTACAGCTGTAGCTGTTCAGTGAGGGGACGTGGACTTTGCAGAAAGACCCATCCTAAAAAACAGAGAAGGAAGAGGCTTTGTGTTCAAGCAAAAGGACAAGTGAGTCAAAGTCCCTGCGGACCTCTCGGCTTTGCCGCAGCCTTCCGGTAAAATGCAAAGCCAGGTAATTATGCTCCTCTCTGCTTCTGTTTCCACACACCCAAGATGGATGCCTCGCTCCCTTGCCGCACACAGAGTCAGGAACACTCTTTAATTAACCTTTGTAAAGCCTCTGCCATCCTCAGATGAAAAAGGCTTCCTACTTTAGGAACGTGTTTGCACACATATGCAAAGCTGGAGTTGAAGCGCAGCACATTTCTTCCTTCTGCAGCTTGTCAAAGGCCTTGAAGCTCATCCTTACCCATATTTTCCACTCCAACCTGGCCCTTTAGAGGAGCAATTTTGCTTATAAAACTTGGAGAATGACTGGATTATAATCCCTGTCAGATTAGCTAGGAAAACTGTAATTTTCCTCAGGGGACACTGGTGCCTGTGACATTCACATGTTAAATGTATCACTTTGGCTAATGAAATAACCCAGCCAGCTGCTGTAAGCACCTCTGGATTTCAAGCTGCTAGGAGCAGATAAATGTCCTTGTTGAATCCTAATAGACTCTAATAAACAACTTTTAGGTAGGAACTTGTGTCCAATTTATAACTGTTAAAGAGCAGCTTGAGTTTCAATTCCATCCAGGTGCTTCACAATGCTGGCACAAGCTGTGCCTTTCACATCAGTGTGCTCGACTCATCTCACAGATGTAGGCATAGTCATCCACAGATCACCTAGACGATCAAGTGAAAGAACCGTCAAAACAAGGCAGAGTACCCATTGCTTACTCCCCGCTTCCCCTCTGCACTCTACCAGCCCTCCAGCCCCCTCTTAGGCAGCATTTCAAAGCCAGGGACCAAACTTGGCCGTGATGAAAATGAGTGCCAAACTCCTCAGCTGCACTACAGAAGAGCAGCTTAAACACTTCTGTGCTATAGGGCAACATCATGAGAGACAGAGAGAGAGAGGAGGAGGAGGAGGAGGTGGCTGGCGAAGCAGCTGGGCTGCAGAGAGCAGCCCGTATTACGGCTGTGTTTCGCTGCCCGCCCGCTGTGTTGATGAGATGCACAAGAAGCATCCCGAGCGGTTTCTCCCAGGCTCGGGGACGGTGGCGCAGGACCGCGGGGCCGTGGTTTACACTGCAGGGAGGGCGGCTAAGTCATTCTTTGGAGTGGGCACAGTCTGTGTGGTCCCCGCTCTCCCTTCTGCTGGAAAAGTACAGTGCGTCCGCCGGGCGTGCAGGGACCGATACGACCCGGCACAAACCCGCGCGCATCCCAATGAGGGGGGAGGGGCTGACGGACACGCTGCTCTGTAAATACTTCTTTATTAAGACATAAATATAAAGCTGAACAGGAAAGGAGCAATGACAGGGTAAACCCTGCCAGTACTGATCTGTATGGATGATCTTACGATGCTTGAACATCTGGTTCTGCTGCTGGCTTCCATAAAATCATCTTTAAAATCTACTTGGGTTATATCTCCATCAGCTGTTCAGTGCCCACAATGACTTCATTAACATGTTTGGCTGAAAAGAGAGAGAGGGAGGAAAAGGAGAGGAGTTGAGTTTTGCAGCAGTGTTTCAGAACTTGCATTTTTCAATCCGCAACTTTAAAACAAATGGGAAAAGCAGATTCTGGGGAATTCAAACAAGGATTTGCTGACTTTCTTTGGACTCCAGCACATCCCTCTGACAGCATCCCACACACAGGCAAAAGCCTAAACAACTGACTAAACATCAGGAGGTTTCTCTAATAAGAGTTTTCACATGTATGTGTCACTACTAAACAAGAGGGGCCCGACAGAAGTCACAGCTGCTGCTGACAGGTGTACACCTAGGTTGCAGCGAAGAACCGCTGACATCCAACAGGGACATCTGACATAAAATTAAAGATCAGTAATCTGCCCCAGCCCAGAAAAGTGCTGTGTGTCCTCAAATGGCATGGAGGCTGGGGAGGAGAGGGGCTGCTCAGTGTCAGGAGCCATCACAAAGGCAGCATGAGATCCTGTCAGCAACCCCAGCCTACCTTAAATAAAAGGGCACTTTAAAAACAAAACAGAACAAAACAAAGCAAAGCAAAACAAAACAAAACAAAAGAAACCTGACTTTTCCCTCTTGGATCGAGCTCTGGATGGAGCCTCTCCAAAAGTATCTGTGTGAAACTAGGTCTCTGAGCACTGTTATCATCTCTCAGGGTAGTGGTGGACAGCCCTTCTCAGACTCCTGTGGAGAAAATTCGTTGGAGGGGCAACTTCTACAAGGTCACTCCTTTGCCTGTTCCCAGGAGCTCTGCACAGCCCCAGTGGACACATTAACGTGCCAGTCCCTGCTCCAGCACTGTTAATGCACTGTACTGAAAGGGCCTTCCCTTTAAAATGCAAAAGCAGCTTGTCAGGGAAGGACTGCAAATAAGGGATCTAAAGCCAAAATAATAAAAAACACGCAACTGAAAGCCCAGTGCCTAAAAAACCCAAGCGTGTGGCCTCAGTGTGACACAAAGCTGGTGTGTTCAAAGTGGGTGTCCTCGGGGTACCATGGCAGGAGGTGGTGAATCTAAATTGCTCCCCAGGAGTTGGACACCTATTCAGGCAGATCTCAGGTGGTTTGACCCATGCCCTTAGGCTCTTCATCAACCCTGCTGCACATTAGGAATAACAATTGGCTCTGGAGCATTGAGGCCTGGTGAGATGTTGGGATACACTGATGGAGGCTGTGTTGTCTTCCACACCTTACGCAGCAGTGGGGGTGGACAGCCAAGGATGATGATCTGGGTTTTATTTACCCAGCTAAAACTCCTTCCCTCAGGGAAGTGGATTTTGCAAAACTGCTTCAAAACAACAAACATGCCACCTTTGGCTAAATTAAGAAATTCCTGGCAGTCCCCAAATTGGACAGGCCAACACGATGCCTCTCTTGGTTTAGAATTCAAGACATCTTGGTCCAGAATTCAAGACATACCCTTTGCATCATGCAAACCATTGCTCCAGAAAAGGTTTGATCAAATCCTGCTCTATAAACTTCAGTAAGTTTAGGACAGTGGCAAGATAATTTCCCACTACAACCACTTTTCCCACGATCACACAGATCCTGCTGTCTCCTCAGCCTAGAGGACAGTTGGGTCATCCACAATGCTCCCTTTCAGAGACCCTTCCTGAGGGCAAACATAAGGAGAACAAGGAGCTACTTCTCACATTCAGTATCAGATTAAGTCATGCAGTTCTTTGCTCATTTAGTGACAACTGATAATTAATTCTGGAGCCTCATGCTAACATCATGGAGCTCAAAGCTGGAATGTGGAGCGGAGTCTCCAGCACTTTGTGTTGGACGAGGAGAGGTGGGATACAGTGCTCAAGAAAATGAGGGGCTGACTGTACAAGTGCCAGGTGCGAGCATGATGTAGGTAGCACCACACAATCTCTCTACCACGGCTCTGCCAATAGCCCCAAGTCCAGCCTTCGGCACCTCTCTCCTCCTGTCTTGGACCCCACACAGCTTTGCCAAGGCACCTCAAATCCAACCTGCAGCACTTCTTGATATAACATTCCTAAACCCCAACAGCTTTCCCAATATATCTCAAACAGGCCCTGTAGCAACTCCTGTGACTCCATTCCTGAACCTCCTCCAAGCAGACTACCTATCATGTTGATTTCTGTGATGTGAATAAGACCCTGGCTACCATCCAGTGAGCGTAATTACGTTGTGCCTCTGCAGATAAAACATGCCTTCATCTAGGCTTGTAAAGAGCCGTGTCAATTTGTGGTTCTATATATAGGTAATCTGTAGCAATACTTTTTAATAAGGAGTGCCTTGCTTCATTTCAGACAGCATCCTGCACTGTCCTAAACGTGCAGAGCTGGGATGGGTCCTGTCACATACTTTATTGCAGAGGTGGTACCACCTGTTTGTATTTTGCATCGACATGCTTGTAGCTGCCTTACAATATCTGTCATTTAGCACCTGATGAGTTCAAAATGCTTTTAGAGAATGGATGAATAAGAGCATTCCCATTTTACATGAGTGGAAACTGAGGCACCAGTGAGTTTAGAGAGTTTAAGTAGCCAAAGCCACACGGGAAATCAGAGCACACATTCCCTCATCTCCCATCATTCTCCCTGTTGTGTGTCCTCCATGATTTGTGCAGGGCAGGCTCCCCACAGCAAGCACACATGGCCTGCCCTGTGTGTCACTGCTACCTCAGAGACTGAGGCATGAAATCACCACACTCTTTTCTCCTTGTACGGGCTAAAAGAAAACACATGAATGTGCCTGCCTCGAATCCACAAGAAAGTTTTAAAGTGATAAAGGGAATGGTTTTGCTAGAAACAAAGCCCGATTCCGCACCCTGAGGGGATGCGATAGGCCGATAAGGATTCACCCTGCTTCCCTCTTCCCTTCCCAAAGCCCTCCTTGTGGAGGGAAGGGAATTCAGACTCCACTGCCCGTGCCAGGGAGCCGAGCTGTGGATAGCGTTTCATTACCAGTCACAGCTGCCAGTTGCCAGTGGCTCTGGCTGGTACCAGCAAGCTCAGTTCATGCAGAAACTCTGCCTGAAACTCTGGGGGAGGAGAGAAAAGTATCTCACATGCTTAGCTGTTCAGCTCCCTTCTCCTTCCCCAGCTCCCCATTAGGGATTTCTTACCAGGCTGCCTTTTATCTGACACTGGCAGGGTTACAGATGCATTCAGTCCACAGAGAAAGAAGCAGGATTAGAGAAAGGACTTTCAGAAAGCCTCAGAGTTGGACTCTGCAACCTTAAATCATGTTCAGCTAGATCTTCTCAGATTGGGAGCATCTGGTGCTAAGCAAACCCAGAGCTGATCAACACATTCAACCTCCTGATTAGCACTTTGCTTCAACTTGCTGACGCAGCCCGGCCCGAAGTCAGCCTGGGTGCTTGAACTGAGCATCCACGGAGATTTTACTGCGCGTAAATCAAAGGGCTGTCACTCGCTCTGTGCGCGTTCCTGCCCGGGAAGACATTTGTTTACACATACTGTACACTAGCCCCTTAAAACAGACGCGCAAGGCAAGGAGAACTGGAAAGCTGAGGAGCAGACCAGCTTTTGGTGCTCGGCTAAAACCAAATTGCAATGCAAATAAACAGAGGGGAGGAAATGACTGCGCAGCCCTGCACAAACCCACCCCACCAGCGGGCAGGGGACCCAGCGCTCCCCCAGCCTTGGCGGCAGGTTCCTCCTGCCAAGCTGCCTGCAGAAAGGGGATGCCGGAGCATTCCTTTAAAAGCCATGTGAAAGCATCTCCTTGTTGTTTGCTCAATTAGCCCCAGACAGATTGCTGTTGCTGCTGCTGGTGGCAACCCTGGGTTGTAAAGGAGGAGGGGAAAGGGAGGAAAAA
>VWYK01030618.1:5722-16439 GCA_013399775.1 Semnornis frantzii | reverse complement strand
AAAAAAAAAAAAAAGGGTTAGGGCCTAGGCCCAGGACCACCACGAAGTTCCAGCCCTCAGGGGCTCCAGAAAACGTTCAGTTTACTCACTCAATTACATACACTGTTTTATAAACCCTTTAAAATAAAATAGAAAACAGTCCCTGGCACAGAATTACTGCTCTATTATACAGCAGTGATGAAAGCCACTGCTGTGTATTTGCTCTCTTTAAAGCAAGAGATAGTTTAACTTAAAAAACCAGGCGGGGGGGAGGGGTGGCTGCAGAAACGCATGCACGAAAACACGCTGTGGGTGGTTCCTACCACATTCACCCAGGACAGAAAGGATCAGAGAGTGGGAGAGAAGAGCAACTTGTCTCTGCAGTGATGGCTGGCCCTGGAAAAGCAGCCAGGTTGGGGGGAGCATGGAGAGGAACTAAAGGGGCTTAAGGGAATGGGAAGCAGCTGAAGCTCGACTTTGGGAGGCTGGAGGGTGTTTTAAATTACATGTAGAGATAAAGAAGGGAAGCAGGTGATGGGAGCTGATTTGTTTGTGTTTACAGAGCAGTGGGGCTTTCCAGTCAAGGCCTGCTCTCTCCTCAGCCACACTTTACTTACAGGATTGGTGGAGATCAGAGGTGACCACATTGTGGCCCCCAAGGCCAGGAGTGTCTTGTGGATTTCTTCCAAGTGCCATGTTGGCCCTGCTGCGCAGCTGTGAGCGAGCCTGCAAGTCTCTGAGAGTGATGCTCCCCATGAGCTGGGTGCCTTAGCTGCTTCCAAGGGTGGGATGTGCAACTCATCCCAGGGATGCTGAGAATGGTGGTAGCTTTGGGCAGATCAGCTCTGGCCCACAGCTGGGGCTTCCAGCCCGTGGAACAGGCAGGCAGTAGAGATCTCAATCCTGCCTTACACTCAGCCCCCAAAACCCCCAGTGCACAATGGTGGTGCTCACCTGGTTCAGCTGAGGCTTTTCTCATCATTCATCAAATATTAACCTCTGCACCCTCCAACCCATCTGAGAACAGACATGTCTTGGGAGTGTGTAAAGGTAAAGGCAATACTTGAATTCAGTGCCTGAAGAGACATGAATTTACTGTGGCTTGGAGCAGATGTATGGGGGAGAGTGGATGAACTGGAAAGAGAGGTGTATGAGAAAGTGATCAGAGTCTTAGGAGAAACGTTAGTCAAGGAAAAAGGAGACCAAGAGCTGGGGATGTGCCTAAGACAGCAAGCTCCTTGCAGAGTGGGACACATCTGGAGTCCTAGTATTGGAGCAGAGTCTTAACAAAGTGATTAAGAGACTGGATTGTACTGATTGACATCCTCGCAGGGGTATCACCACCTCACAGTGAACGCAAGGAGGCATCTCAGAAACGTCAGTCTGAAAGACTGCTCTCACATCCTGCTTAGATGGCAAAGATGCCATATTTGCCTGACACCACTGCCTGCAGTTTAGTAGATGGTCTACTACAGATGATGGATGCAAGTGGAGGTCTCTTTTCTTTTTCAGCATCTATTGGGGTGTTCTTCCTGGCTCTTTCATGTGGCTGAGTTCTAGCAGAGCACAAGTGGTTATTTTCTCTGCATGGAGCATGTGAAAATATTTCCACAGGGTTATGAACTACTGCCTTATGGGTAGACTTCACAATCAACACGCTGCGAATGTGGCAGCTCATTTAACCCACTCATGGAGGAAGCCTGAACTTCCCTGGCCCAGAATGACAGTGTGCAGAAGTGTGACAGTCCCCAGTGGCAGAGGGGAGGACAAAGTGCCACGGGATGGATATTCTAGGGAAGTTTTATGCCACTGCTAAGGCCAAAACTCATAAACCATTTTTATACAACTTGAAAAAGAGGCTTATTAGGATCAGTTAGCAATGTAGTTACTGCATAATCACTGAAACAAAAATGACAACTATTTAAGAGATGCCTGCTTTAACTGCCAACTAATATCTTTGTCAGGGATACTCGGTAGTTAAACTACTGCAGGGAACAAATCATATGGACTTCTCAGTTTTGCTGTGAATTTACACCATTCCTATGTCACCTCCAGCCAATCCTGCACCCCAGAGCACAGTATACATGTGTGCACTGTTTAGTCTGTGTCTGTTCTTTGTGAGCTTTCATAACTCCCATCTGCACTGCAGCATGCTTTCTGATCCAGACCTTGTGTCGTGCTAAGTGTTTTCAGTTCCTGAAGACTTCACCAGGAGGTACTCAGCATCTTGCAAGAGCAGATGCTCACCCCTACTTGAACACAGTGAGAGCATCACAAAGTGCCTTAGTTCTTTCCTGTCCCTATCCTGTTAAATCTTGGCCAGGGTGAAGCATTCTCACAAGCAGTCATTCATTCATATGTGGAGGTTTCATAAACTGTACCTGCCTTCAGAAGATTAGAGAAAATTTTGCTTTTTGGCCCTCATTAAAATAAAACAATCTTATTTTGTTTCATTGAGAAGTCCTAGGACTCTAAGCTTGGAACAGGACTTGGAAAATGATTGGTAACGGGAGCCAGTCTTTATTGGATATATGCCTTTTTCTGTTCTTGTGAAAAACCACATGGTTTTGGCTATGTGATAAGCTTCTGGGAAAGAAAAAAAAAAATCTCAGTTTACACATGTTCTCAGGAGGACAGCTAAAAGCTCCAGAGACTGTCTGCAGTGAGCACTTGTGACCATGGAAGTGCAGGAGGAAGGTAGGGCTTCCTGAACACTTCTATCTCTGCTCTATGGATCCATGCAGCACTCAGCACAGAGCTGCTTCCTTCCTGTGCCCAGAGTGATCATGCCTGGGCATGACAGAACTACAGAAAGGGGCGCAGCCTGACTCAGAGAAGTCAGAGGATGAGTGCCAGATGGGAAATAGAGCATGGGACTGCTAGGCAAGGCAACTGGAAATAGCAGCTATGATCAGACCAGAGGAGTCGTCAGGTAGGTGTCTAGCAATAACCACATACAAGAGGAGAAAAAGAATAATCTCCACATGAGAAAGACAAGAGAAAAACAGAGAAGGCTGTAAATGGGATCACAAAAACATTCAGGTTGGAAAAGACCCCCAGGATCAGCAAGTCCAACCTAGTCTGGCCCTAGGACAAAGTCACAGAAAGAAGCTGGGAAGCAGGAGTCAGTATCAGGCAGGACACAGGTGATGTAGTTGGGGCCCAGTTCTTGATGTTGGGGCCAGCAGCAATAAAGTCTGCAGTAATTGCAGCCTTCTCCTCTCAGCGCCAGGAGTGGATCTCAGGGTTGCTAACACATATGGGCAGCCATGAAAACTCCTGGTAAAGAGCTTCTCTTGTTCCATGGCTGATCCAAGTTCCATTAAGGAAGATAGCCCATAGCCCACTACTATCAGTTCCCATTAGCTGAAGCAGCAGAAAGCTGTACAATGGTGTTTAAGTTACTGACACTGCTAATGATCATGCAAGGGCCAACATAATTCTGCATAATAAAACTGTTTTTCTCTACAGTGGAACGAATCTTCTCTCCTAACATTTACAAAGGAAATGCTAAGGCTAAAACATCAGATCTCTCATATCTAGGAATTGCCACATGTAAGATGCAACTTCAGCACTGAAGCTGGCTAGTCACATGAAAATGGGCAGATGATTTGGATCTTCCTGTCTCTCTCAGGTCTCTGTAAAATAGGAGGAAACCCCAACCATGTGCTCATACTGAGGAAGTGCAAACGAGGTTGCTAACAGTTGTGAAGCATTAAGATGACAAATGTTGCAGGAAGGCCACAGAAAGGAAGGATCTTGCCTCTTGCATACTGTGCAGTAATTTACATTCCAGATAGAAACTGAAAATGGACAGTAAACCAAGGAATGTGGGAAACCTCTGCATTCAGCAAGCAGTACTCATTCTGGGTGTTGACCATGTCAGGGCACCAAGGAAAATAAAAAAAAATATGGTGGCATAGGAACTGCACAGGAACAAGTACAGTGAGGTCTTAAGTCTACAGCCTGGTCATGGAGACAATACTACTAAGTATGTACCAGGATATCAAGCTGAGATTACATCAGTGTCCTGGATGCAGATATTTTTTCCCTTTCTGAATATGTGCTTTGCAGTAACAGTACTGCTGTAATGCACTTTTTGTGTGTGCAGTGACCCAAGGTGTCTTCAAATAACATTGGCTTCCTAATATCCAGTGCACATACAACACTCCTGCTTCAACAAGAGAGATGAAGGCCAGGGATATGGTGTTGAGTTTTGTGTCAATTTTGCTATTTCCATCCTCTGTGTTTTTAGCTTCTCTGTTCTTGGTGCTGCTTCGAAGAAAGTTTAGGCTGCTTTACTGTAAATGCCTCTTCCTGGCTAACCTATACCAGATGTACTCCCTACTGAATTTGTCCTAGAGACTCCTTTGGGAACTGCATTCACTGACAGTAGGGCTCCTCTGACTCCCCAACTGGCCCATCAGCAGCAGTTCCTCTCTCTAGTCCTACTTCAATGAGTACTTGCTGCTTTTGAGCTTCTCTTTCAAAACAGATTCATGAAAAAGGCTGAAGCATCATCCTAATAACTGTCTCCAAAACAGTGATTGACTACTCTCTGCAATTAACTTCTTTCAGAACTGCTGCTTGCCATTTCCTGTCCCTCTAATAATTACCTCTTTCTCTTTAAGGTGCCAGTATGTTTTTGAAACTGCTACCTGTGTGAGATAGCTTTCACAAAGCCCATCTGTTAATTCTCTGCTAGCAAATTCCTTAAAGTATGAAAGAGGAAGGAAAGTGGATGCTTCCTAAGAGTGGTAATAAAAGCAGTAGGAAGAGAATAGTATTGCTCTCAGGAGGCACGGCTTGCATATCCAGAAGTTTAATAAAACTCGTACATTGACTTTAAGAGGCACTTAAAAGTACCATCTCTGGCCAGCACTGTGATAGTGATGAAGTCAATGCAGGATCTGGATGTCATTGCTGACAGTTATCTGCCCCCTCTAACTTTCTTTTCAGGTTGAAAGTAATAAGCTGCATCTGATCTCCCCCAGTAGCCAGTGCTGGAGTGTTCTCTCTATTTAGGTGTCCAGAGCTTTGCCAAGCCCATTATTAAGTGATGAGGTCTCCCACCATATCCCCAGGGAGATTATCCCACAACCTAGCAGACCACATCATTAGTAAAATGTTCCAGATAGCCAACCTAAATTGTGTTTAATTCAATCCCATTACTCCCAGCTGTACCATTTGGACCACCCTAAATATACCCATATTCTTCCACAGAGGGAAAAGGATCTGAGCTGGTTTGAGTTACGTTTGCCTATCATTTGCGGTAGCTGTTCTCCTGCCATCCTCCTTGCAGGGGACTGGAGTTCATTTTCTGAAAGGAGGTCAGTGCACCACTGGCTCGAAGAGCTCTTGTACCCCAAGCCACCTGGGCAGCGTGGCCAGCACTCATAGGGCAGAGGAGGGAGCCAGTTCTGCAGCAAAGTCAACTGTGGGATTTGCTTGGGATGATTCAGGGATATTTCTACCTTTGAAGAACCTTGGCCGATGCTTTGGAACAAGGGACTGCTGTATTTTTTTTATGTTTCTGGGAAGGTGTATGCAGCTTTGCTGAGGAGTTTTCTAGTATGTAACTCCCAGACTAAGGTCAACAGCCAGCTGCTACTGCTTACATTTGCTTAAGTGTGATCAACTTGTAACAAAAGGTGGCTCCAACCCAAGAGAACTAATTTTTTCTAACCTGGCCATGGAGGTTCGCATTTGAAGAAGGAAAAGGTACCAAACAGAACAACACAGCCAAAGTCTCACTGAAAAGGAGAATATGGAAACAGACTTACCGGGCCACACCAAAAGCTTGGCACGAGACACAGGAAGTCTTGGGCAAGGGAAAGGAAGTCATGGCATGCTTTCACAGAGAAAAAGAGAGGGCCCAGTTTACTATGGGACCAGCCAAGGTCAGAAGAGACATGCTGGGCTGGAAAGACTCTGCAGTTCAGGAAATAAGTCATGAACTTCGCAGACAGATCCCAGACCACCGAGGAGAACCTTACCCCCTGGCCCAAAGACATTCCAGAATGGTTAGGAAACTGAGGCAGAGAAATGAACTGAGACTTTATTGTTTTTTCTTGCTCTGCATAATGGTGTATTCATAATCTACCTGATCGTGTCTTTGCTAACGTCTATCGCACACTTCTAAACAGTTTAACTAGAGGGTCCGCAGACTCATTAAGAAAATGGTTTAAACTTTGGAGATGTGAGCAGTAGACTCGACAAGAACAAGGAAATGAACTACGGGTTACAGCTCTGTTACTCTCCCTGCAAACACATCTATAGACTCTGAAAAATATTCAGACAAGGATGACAAGGACAATTAAAAAAGAAAGAATGGTTTCAATACCAAAATCAGCCAGACTAGGATCTGCACCCTGGAAGAGACTCGTGAAGCAGGTGTGAGGTCAAAGGTTGATATCTCTAACTGATATAATCTACTAAGTAAATCAAGTATTCTTAATCACTAATATAGTAGCTCAGTCTGCACCCTGTCTCCTCATAGTTCATGCAGGTTAACAAGCAAACATGACCTGATTCAGCTGTCCTCATGATTCATGCAGATGTGTAGATGTAGCACTTACAAATGTAGTTTGGTGGTGGACTTGGCAGTATCAGGCTTACAGTTGGACTCTATGATCTTAAAGGTCTTTTCCAAACCAATTCTATACTCAGAGGAGGACACAGATGGAGCATCATGAACTATTTCAAATCATCGGTGCCAGGGGGACAATGAACCCTGCAAGGGCCCCTAACTGATGTAATGGGCAAAGCCATGAGTAGGCTCAGATTCTGGCATATTGGGACCAAGGCCACAGTCCACAGAATACTCTCTGTGTGTTCCCTACAGTATCTGCAACTGTGGGATTAATACTTTGTTTTCACAAGTCTTTACTTTTAGTTTCCATTTAAAAGAAAATCTACCATGCATAGCTGATAATAGGTTATGTTATACTACCTGAATTGCAAACCCTGCTCTGCATCAGGACACTTACAATTGGGAATCCACCCAGAAAGACAAAGAGAGCAAACAAATCCTGACCTGACTGAATAACTTCACATGGAGTTTGCAAAGGAACTCACTTTTTTCCTCAACCCACACCCTACAGCAGGGATCTGCCAAACCCCAACTACAAATATTCATTAAAAAGCCCTCTGCTTGGGATGCAGTCACTGAGACAGCCATTTCCTGCCCATTATCTCTTAGGGCAGCAAATCAACAGTTCCACTCAGGCAGTTACCACCCAGCCCTTGCCACGAACACTTCCAGTGCATGGCTTAACTGTGTCCAAATAAGGGGCATGCAGTTGTAGCCTCTCTGAAGCCCCAAGACAGCATGTCATAGCAGTAAAGCAGATTTGAACACAGCTGCCTTTGTCTTTAGCTTGAGCACAGCAGCTCCAAGTACAATATTCCACCTTGAGCTTTTGTCTGGAGCGAGGTAAATGGGAACATGCTGGAACTGTGGCTTGGTGGCACCTACAATTAGAAGGATGTCTCTGTGATCAGTGATTGGATTGAATTGGCACTGGCACTGAAGAAGATTACTAGTCAAAATAACAGTTCCTTCTGCTGAGAACAACTTCAGGCTCATCTAATTGTGGTCTCCAGGAAAAGTCCATCTCAGCACCCAATCTTGTTCTCCATAACAACAACAAAGACTTCATAACAACAACTTCAGAGGAGCAAATCCCTGAACTATTATGCCGAGAAGCTGTACTTGCCATGAAAATCAAATCCTAATATGATAGGACACCATACTGTAGAACTGCCACTGTTTACTGGCACTTCATGAAGAAGCAGGAGTAAAATCTTGAGGAACAAGTGTTGTGAATGATGACCAAAGCACTGTAAATATAGCTCCTCTACTTACCTTTGGTTTCTAGTCTCTGATCGCTTCCAATCAAACAGTCCTTGATGTCTGCACCCTTCTCTATCACAGCATTATGGCAAATAACACTGCCCTGAAGAGAGCACCTGCAATATAAACACAAAGCAAAGCAAGAATGTAATTACAGGTACAAAACTGAGGTATCCACTGGAATAGCTAATAAGCCCAAAATGACCTTGTAAGTATATTCAGTTCTGCTCTTAACTCCACTATTCTTCTCCTGATCCTCACCATGCAGTTGCTGGAAAAAATAATATACCAGCTGTCAGAAAGGGTTTAAAAAAAAAAAAAAAATTTCCAGTTTTAGAACAGCATTCTTCCACTCCTCCTCAATAGAATAAATACTGTCAGAGGACTTCATAGACAGGACACTAGCCTGGGACTTGGGGCCTGGATCAAGTCTTGTATTTTCCACAAACAGCTTGAGTAAGTGCTGCAGTGGCTCCTTTGCTCAACTCCCCCAGCAGGAGCCCAGTCCTTCCAGAATTTTGCTGAGAAGTTTCATGTGTTCCAGCCTGCTAGGCTGTAAGAAAGGATGGTGAGAAGGGGTAGATCAATATCTATGCTGCCTAGTTTTGTACATTTTACATTCAAGCATCCAAATATGATTACTCTGCAGTACTAAACCAATGAAACTCCTACTGGTCTGGCTCTACCTGCCTTGGATATCTTCACACTCATGTAGTCTTTGAAACCTGAAGTCTGAAATGCTACATAGCATGGAACTTCTTCCAAAATGTATCTAAACCTGTGATAACCATCTTTCAAATCTGTGGATCTGATTCTCCATTAGGAAAGAAGTTCAGAGTCCAAGATTTCAGACTTTGTAACTCCTCTACTCTGAGATGCTGAGTGAATTCCTGCATTGGTCTGAGCCTTGTGTGCAGTAAAATGGAATTATCCCTGATGTGTCCTGAAATGATGTTCACTCAGATCATGAGAAGTGTTAAATGGTATTAAAAGTAATTTATTTCAAAGCTACAGAGAAAAAACCAGCTTCAATGCAAATAATTTGTTTCCTTATTTTCAATGTGCAAAGATGGGTAGAAGTCACTGAAGGACAGAAAATTTGAAGGCAGTCCAGCTAAGAAGTATCTAAAAATACTAAGTCTAGCATACATCAAAACCAGCTGAGAGGAAGGTATAAGCAAGATATATAATCCCAGACTGATGTGGGTGATCTGCTCCCCCATATTAATCCCACAGTGAACCATTTTGGACCTTCTCCCATTTTGTACCTTCACCATGCAGAAAGTCGCTAAAGTGAAAAAAAAAAAAATTGCTTTAGTGACTTTCTGCATGGTGAATTCCACAGTGTAATGACCTACAGCCATTCCCCACCTTGGTCACAGGCATCTACTCCTTGCACTAGTTAGTGAAACACAGCTGTACCACAACATCAGACTGGCTTGTGAACAGAACTGTTACCCTGGAGTTTGACCTAACAGTATAGAGGAGATCTGAAAACAGGTCAAAGTCCTGAACCCCAATTCTGTGTTGAATAGAGAGCTATCAAGCTGTGGTCCTTAGTAGAAGACAAAAGCATCAATCCTCACTCCAGGCTGCCAATCCTAAAATTAATTCTTGATGTTTTCTTGTTTATACATCACTATTATCTAAGGTACAGAATTTGCCATTAAACATATTACGGTTCTGTTGCTTGTGTGAGTCAGAGCAGAAACCATCTGCCCCACAAACCCAGCATTAATTCTGTAGGAGTAAAAGCAATAAAACTGGACCTCAGCCACAGTGGTTAGCAGTTAACGACCCCCCTTGAACAGACTGTCCCCTCTGAACAATTACTCTTTTAACTCTCTTAACCTCCCCTTCCTCCGACCTATAAGGAGGCAATATGAGCAATTATGCTACAAGTAAGCAGCTCAGGTTGCCTTGGCAAGGTTTTTACAAACATGTTAATAAGATAAAAAGCGGCAAAGATACACAGCAGACCCCCGCCTGCCTTTGCTCTCTCACTGTCACGATCTGCTTCCTTTCCAATAGCTTCATGTGCCCATGCAGCAGCTCAGGCCATCGTCTTGTGCAACAGCATTCACCCAAAGCGACAGCAGCTCTACATTTGCAGCCAGGCTAGGGAATGAATCAGTCGGGGGAGAACTGCCCACTGCTGCCATCCTGACTTGGCTTTCAACAGGACTAGCAAAGGCGATGGGAGAGGTTGCTCATTCCCCACTGAAATGGCTCCCGTCCAAAATGCACACTTCAAAATACCTCCTCCTCCACTGCTTCGAGCCAGTCAGATGAGAGCTTCCCCCTGCAAACTTTTAGGTTCCCACCATCTATCACTTCTTCTGAGCAGCTGTGAGTACACTACACCTCTTGGCATTATCCTCACACAGGAGGACGTTCCCCAGCCAGAGAGGGGATTTAAGCTAACGGTCTGGATTTCAGGATAGAGAATACTGGATGTGTGTTCAGAGCCTTCCTGGGGATAGTTTTACAACTCCTGGAGGAAGAATAGCATTGTAACCAAGAAACTGCTGATGACATTAACATCAAAGATAAGGGAGGTTCCTGCCAAACCATTTGTTGGGAGGGACAGACCAGGGAACCGAGATGAACTTGTCTGTGCCAGGTGCTTGCAAATCAGCCCTTCCCGGGTGCCAGGGTAAAACAAAAGCCAAGAACTTCACCACCCCATGATTTTCTTAAAACTTATAAACCCAACCGACTGCAGAAGTTCTAAAACCATACTCAATGCTCAGATTACCCCAATCACACAAACCAGCAGCGAATCTGGCTTTTATTGCTCAAGTGGAACAAAACTTCCAGAGATAAAAACACAATTTGTGGGTGTTCCCTTCACCCGCTGACAGATGTAACACAGCTATTTTG
>VWYK01030616.1:251-28285 GCA_013399775.1 Semnornis frantzii | reverse complement strand
AACAATGGCAGCAGCAAGCAGCAGGTATGAATACGAGGGCAGAGCACATTGTGTTACCTGCTCATCTCTTTTTATCAATACAACCTGATACAAATGGGCCTTTGGACACAGAATAGCCAATCAGAATGGCAGTTAGTCAATAGGTTTAATTTTCCCCAAATTTTGGGAAAACAGGCCTTGCATGAGGCAGGGACAAGCCAAGTGTGTCTACTTTTTTTACCACAGGATGTAAAGAGCAGCAAAACAAGTCTGGGCAAGCCAGAGTACTTAGACTCAGTGGCTCCAGGTTCTTTGTCCTCTTTCCCAAGGTTGCTTCTCCCCACAAGAGAAGGAGGGAGATCAGAAAAACATGTCTGGGTAAGCCAGGACATGTATAAGCCTATTTTGACCTATTCAGGCCTACCACAACACTATGGCAATCTGGATGAATGAACATTGTAAGCATATCAAGAACCAAGAGTTAAATTAAAAGTCTAATAGAATAGAAAGAGGAAATGATCAGAAACAAATCTATATTATGATGTTTAGAAAACAAAGGAAGCTGTGAGAAATTATAAAAGTCAACCTTTTTTATAACTCTAGAAGAAAGAAACTGAAAAAATAAAGTACAGAAATACAAATAAAGGATGAATGAAAAAAAGAAGTTACAAAAGTATAATGGTTGGTCTCATGGTCACATTGACAGAAAGAAAAAATGAGAGAAGGTAAAGGTACTGTGAAGACAATAACAAAATACAAAATATGGGGAGGGGTGAAAAAGGAATTTTCCTCAATTTTCAGTGAGTGATCTTCTGTGCAGTGGATATGCTTTGTTTGAACACAGAATGTCCTTTGATAAGGACACACAAGCAAGTGCTGCTGTGGCTTTGCTGAGTACAGGAAGCTTCCCACTTCAGGAACTGACCTTTGGGCTTCTCTGTATGCCTGACATTTATACTGAACACTGAGTAAACACGTGATGTCCTCAGCTTTACTTCCTGATGGATTGAATATGCATGGTAAATTGTGATGTTTGCATATCAAAATGCATGACCACAGTATAACATAGCAGAGAAATTACAATGTCTTTGATTAAAGTTACACAGCTCATATAGCATAGAAGTCTGGTGGAATGAGTGTACTGCTACTTGAATGTCATTTATGTTGTGTTAGCACAAAAATATCATTACACACAGCAAAGAATTCTTCAATTAAAAAAAAAAATCTCTGGAAGTGAACACCAAAAGAACTTAACAAAACTATTTCCATTAATCTGGGGGTCAAATTTCTCCATAAGTCTTTCATTATTTATTCTTTGAAGTCTGTGCCAAACAAGCTTATGAATGAAAAAAATCTCTCTGTCTCATTCAGGGGCAAAAAAAACTCTGATGTAAGCTAATTTTCTTCTGTGTCAGGAATTTGCATTGGTAAAGACTTTGACCATATTTCTCGAAGTACCTGTTTGAAGTCTGTGTAGAATTCATGCATGTACAGACCTCCAGAAACAGTATCCACTTGTCTCTTCAGTCTGAATCTTGTTTGGTTTCTTCTAGCCAAGATCAGACTTTAGAAATGCTCTCTCATGAGTGAATGGACTTCAGCATGGTCGTTTTGTTTAGCCCATGTTCCTCTGAAAGGAAAAACCAAGGCATATACTTGCTAGCAGTGATAGCATTGTCCAGACTGCCATAGTTCAGCCCCAAAGTAGTTTGAAAACCATTTTTCAGAGCAGGGTTAGGTAGATGGAACTTTTGAACGAACTGACACAGTTGGTATAACTACGCATACGTCAATGAGCCTTAACAGGTAGAAAACTTTCATTCCCATTCTGAAGTCTGCTCACGTTCAAGGTGCACTTCTTTGAAACACAGTATTTAAAAATAATTTCTCTAGAAGAGAACAAGTGACTCGTCAAGAGAAATGTTTTGACCAGGAATTTTTATTTACTGACATGTTTCAGAACATTCCTACTCATATTTTTAAGAGTCAATTCATAGGAATAAAATAAAATGTATTTTATAATCTCTTTTCTGCTAACTGTTCTCCAAAGTTTTGTGCTAATAATAAAGCTAGACTTTGGTAATAGAAGAAAACTAGAGGAGGACGTTTTGAGGTAAAGTCTACATAATAAGTGAAGAATGTAAAATACAGAGATATGAAACAAACATAAGTGGTAAGTGAAGAAAGCAAATCAAAGAGATATATAACAACTGCTAAAACCCAAAAGGGCACACTAACCTAAAGGGTCCTAATGTTGCTTTTTGGATTGGTCTGGCAATGAAATCATGGAATCATAGAATCATAGAATGGTAAGGTTTGAAGAGACCTCAAAGATCATCTAGTTCCAACCTCCTGGCATAGCAGGGACACCTCCCACTAGAACAGGTCACTCAAGGCCTCCTCCAACCTGGCCTTGAACCCCTCCAGGGAGGGAGCAGCCACAACCTCCCTGGGCAACCTGTTCCAGTGTCTCATCATCTTCACTGTAAAAAACTTCCTCCTAACATCCAGTCTAAATCTCTCCTCTGCCAGTTTAAACCCATTGTCCCTTGTCCTGTCATTGCAAGACCTTGTAAATAGTCCCTCCCCAGCCTTCCTGTAGGCCCCCTTCAGATCTTGGAAGGCTACCCTAAGGTGTCCTCGAAGCCTTCTCTTCCCCAGGCTGAAGAGTCCCAACTCTTGTAGCCTGTCCTCATAGCAGAGCTGCTGCAGCCCCATGAGCATCTTCGTGGCCTTCCTCTGGACCCACTCCAACACTTCCATGTCCTTCCTGTGCTGGGGGCTCCAGAAGTGCACACAGTACTCCAGATGGGATCTGATGAGAGTAGAGCAAAGGGGCAGAATCCCCTCCCTTGCCCTGCTGCCCACACTGCTCTTGCTGCAGCCCAGGACTCGGCTGCTGGCCTGGCTGCATTCGCACCCTGCAGGCTCATGTTGAGCTTTTCAACAACCCAGACCCCCAGGTCCTTTTCCTCGGGGCTGCTCTCCAGCCATTCACCACCCAGCCTGTATATGTGCTTGGGATTGTGTCTACCCAGGTGCAGGACCTTACATGGTCACTCACTCAGCTCAACTCACTCAGCTTCATGTATGCACAATGCAGATGCCTGAGCTGAGGATTCAGGTCTTTTCTGCAGACAGTGAACACAATGTGAATTTTTCTGGCATCTGTAATATACCTTTGTTGCATGTGAGATAAGGAGATGCACTCTGCAATTGCCAGTTCTCCCTACTGGCCATACAGGAAGTTGATGTACTTAGCTCAGATGCAGATATTTTGACTGTATACATTTTGTCAGATAAAGTATATTGCAGGTTGTAGGGTTTGTTTTTTTGGTTGTTTTTGTTTGTTTGGTTTTTTTTAACATAAGTAAATGAAGGAAATATTGTTGACAACTATCTCTGCTTGGTGGGAAAGCACAAATTATTCCAGACTGTTATTTCATGGAAAACCCTGAAGTTAATATTTGACCTTTCTTTCATTTATGTGTCTCCACTGTGACTTTAAAAAACTTTGCTGAATTAGATCTTGATATATGCAGATAAGATTATAGTATAACTTTAAGCATGAGGAAAATACCATGCTGTGTAGGCTTGGAAGTTCATTAAATTGAGTGAATAAGTGAATCAGTTATTTTATTTTTCACATCACAGTTCATTTGAATTATCCCAAATTTGTCATTGTTTTGTAATATAGTTTTAAAATCCCACTTTGAAAGTCCATCATTGTTTTGTAATATCATTTTAAAATCACACTTTGAAACTTTTCACCCAGGAATTGATTGATCTTACTTGAATAAGGCTGGTTACAACATAAAGACTGTTGAAATCAGTGGGTAAGTTCCACTGTGTCAAATGAACACAACCAAAAAGGGTATAATTCTTTTTGCAATAGGTGTGATAAATTTTCAAATCCTTGTGACATTAAATCAAGCTCAATCTTATTCCTCAGGAGAAAAGGAACCAAACATATCTCTATATTACAGCTTCACCTTTCAAGAGTATTATATTTCATTTGAGATTATCCTGAAATATGGCTGTAACAGAGGAAAAAAATTAGGGCTTTATTTTCTTTGATTCAAAATTAGCTGTTTTCCCAAACTTGAAAATCATAATTTCCTAGATATTGGCACAAATGGAATTAGACCTTTGTGGTGGATTATCCAAAGATATATGAAAACAAAAAAAAACTATTTAGATGTACTAATGGTATGCCAGACATGACAAACTGCAAATGTTGCATAACATTACAATGAATATACAGTACAGGAAAAAAAATGCTATGAAATATTGGCAGACTGATGGACAGATGAAATGAAACTACCCATCCAGACATAGCCAAGAGTGTAATTTGCCACTTTCTGGCAGCATACTGAAGGTAAACACATAGGTTCTACTTCCACAGCCTCGTGGCCTAAAGGTGCATGAAGAGTAGCCTTGTGACAACAGCTGGTGTGTAGCGGATTAAATTATGGGAAAAAAAAATAGCAATCCAAAAGAAATTACCAACTAACTTCTGTGAGGAACATCTTGCTGGAGATATTAGTCCATTTTTCTTGAAGACAGAGGTAGAAGGTAATGTAAATAATTCGTCAAAAATGTCTCACAACTGAGAATGTTTGTTGTGCAAAAAACCCAGTTATGCACAAACTTTTGTGTATGAACATACATCTCTCTTGCTTTGGTCATCTCTGTACCCCCACCTCTTGGGAAGTAACATGGGGAAAGAGAATGCATTCCATGTTAGGTGGTGTAATAGCTATCACTACAGCTTATTCTGCAGGAGATTTGTCTAAGGGGAAGAGTGAGACATAAGTACTTTGTTCATGGGAAGAATTGTCTCAATAGAGCTGTAGTTCAACAAGAGGTCTATCTCACCATGCATTTTCCCATGGGGAATATAAAGGGAAGACAAGAGATAGCTGCTCTGAGCAGGCATGAATAATTCCATGGTTAGAAAAATAATTTTTTCAAGAGTGAAAGAAACATGTTTTTTTGTGTTTGGTTCTTTGGTTTGGGGTTTTTTTGGGGGGGTTTCTGTTTTGTTTTGTTGTTTTTCTTTTTACTTTTTTTTTTTTCATTAGTTTGTTTGGAGCCCAAATCTATATATGGACCAGATGTAGCGATTTACAAAAATAAGTTTTAAAATAAGTTTTTTAAAGTAAAATTAGCCTGATCACACATTCTCGTCGAACAGCTTTATTTTACAGGATATTTTAAGCAATGCAATCAAACAAAATAATTGAATATTGCAGATGAAAAACAGCTAGCAAGACTCTCCTGCTTATTCTAGATATTGATTTTTCTTGTCTAGTGTACCAAAACAGTAGGAGTTGTAGCTAAGAATCACAACTGCCCTGAAAAAGAACCAAACTGAAGGCACGTAGCCCAAGAGAGAGAAAAGGTCATCTGAAGCTGCCCACCATGGTTCTAGGAACAGGCAGCCTAGCAAACAGAAAATCACAGGGTGAAACAATGTGGACCATGATAAAGTAGGCCAATATTACCCAGAAGGTCAAGGCAAGAGCTTCCACTGCTCACAGGTAGCTGACTTTGGTAAGATAGAGGAAGAGCTAATACAAATCCATCCAGTATCTGAAGGGGGCCTCCAGGAAGGCTGGGGAGGGACTATTTACAAGGTCTTGCAATGACAGGACAAGGGGCAATGGGTTTAAACTGGCAGAGAAGAGATTTAGACTGGATGTTAGGGGGAAGTTCTTTCCAGCGAGAGCGGTGAGACACTGGAACAGGTTGCCCAGGGAGGTTGTGAATGTTCCCTCCCTGGAGGTGTTGAAGGCCAGATTGGACAAGGCCTTGAGTGACCTGTTCTAGTGGGAGGTGTCCCTGCCTATGGTAGGGGGTTGGAGCTAGATGATCCTTGAGGTCCCTTCCAACCTTACCATTCTGTGATCCTATGATTCTAAGAAGTGGAGAAAAAAAGCAGAACAATGTTTGATTTCGTGAGGAAAATGAGAAAAGCCAGTTACATGATAGCCTACTGAGCAACAGGATGCATGTTTGGCAAAGTTTAAGTAGTTTATCTGGGTTAAAGAGCAAGGAAGAAAAAGGGCCAAAAAGTAATTACCAGGAACCAATTAACCAAGTATCTGTACTCAGATATTGTATAACTGTCTCGGAAATGAAAAGTAATTTGAGAGCAATACTCTGTGGCCATCTTTTTTTCCCTTTGGATAGTTACAGATTTACAAAGTATATTTTATTATTCAGATGTTGAGTTTCGGAGACAGAGAATCCAGTACATTATACATCTGCTTAAATGTAAGATACTAAATGTGTCAGTCTTCATCTTGTAATTGTCACCTTTCTTTGTATTACTAGGCAGGTGCTGCTCAACATCCTTAGAGAGGGAGTCTGTCCACTTGCAGTTCTGCCCCACAGGATCTGCAGAACACGTTTTCTTCCACAGCAACATTTTCTGTGGTCAAAAAGTTACATTCACAGGAGAACTAAACCTCGTTAGCCCTGAGATACTTATCAGAAATACTGACAGACAGAGAAAACAGATGTGCTGAAACTAAACCAAACTTGAGTCATATTATTTCTCCGGCTGTAAATGTTGGTTGGTATTGACTCATTGCACTAGTAAACACACAGCAAATCAAAGGTTTTAAAACCTTCTGCTTGTGTACGAAGTTTGATATATACTGATCTGTGGAGTGGCTATAAATGAGCCTGTTTCATTATATCAATGTAATTAAGTTAAAATGTCACCAAAAATGAAACAAGGAAAATGTAGAAATATTTCTTAACATAGTGTGAACAGCATAAGAAACAAGTTTTGGTAAAGAACGGTGTGCATATAGAAAAAGTAGTGGAGTACTGTGTACAGTTCTGGAGCCCTCAGCATAGGAAGGACATGAAACTGTTGGAGTGCATCCAGAGGAGGGCCATGAAGATGCTCAGAGGGCTGCAGTAGCTCTCCTATGAGGACAGGCTACAAGAGTTTGGGGCTCTTCAGCCTGGAGAAGAGAAGGTTTCGAGGAGACCTTATAGTAACCTTTCAATATTTGAAGGGGGCCTACAGGAAGGCTGGGGAGGGACTATTTACAAGGTCTTGTAACGACAACACAAGGGGCAATGGGTTTAAACTGCCAGAGGGGAGATTTAAACTGGATGTTAGGAAGAAGTTCTTTCCAGTGAGGATGGTGAGACACTGGCACAGGTTGCCCAGGGAGGTTGTGGCTGCTCCCTCCCTGGAGGTGTTCAAGGCCAGGCTGGAGGATGCCTTGAGTGACCTGTTCTAGTGGGAGGTGTCCCTGCATATGGCAGGGGATTTGAACTAGGTGATCTTTGAGGGCCCTTCCAGCCTTACCATTCTGATTCTATGATTAGTCCATATGAAAGTTTTCTTTTACACAGCAATCAAAAGCAAAGATATTTGCTTGAGATGAAAGTGTGACTTCCTCAGATGAACAGCTCTTTCAAACTTTAGCTGAACCTCTTAAAGTGGACAGAAACACTTCAGGAATGAGGAAGAATGTCTAAGAGGAACGTAAGGCAGGGATAACTTAGACTTATTCCCTTGTGCAGTCTCAAGACTACACCATGCATTCTTATCTACATGATGTCATATAGTCATCATGTGTGATAAAATGTGCATGACATGAATTTGGTTTATACTGTAATAGGAAAAACTCTATATGCAGGTTACAGGGATTAGCCCACAATGATGAAGCTGGAAATCTCCAAAGGTGGTCACAGTGCCTGCTTATATGAGGGATGTGGTCTTGTATTCTTCTTCCTGTTTTGCTGTGCTGATCCATCTCAGACTTTGATCAGTCAGGAGAGTCCAGAAATGCCATGATACTACTTGTTGAAAGAGTCAGAATATTGTAGACAGTCTAATCATACTTTACTTTTAGGCCACTTGTAAGGAAAATATGGATGAAATACGTTTGGGAATGTAGGGTTTCCTCTTAGATCAAACAGTTTACATGAGATGTGGATGCAGCCAGTGTGACCAACATCCAAAGTGTTGTAAAACTTCCCAATGGTTACATCCTTTCGCACACAGAAAGGGTCAGAGGAATTCAAGTGACTTGAAGTTTATATTAAGCAGGATTTTTTCCATCCAGAAGCTGAAGGAAGCCCAATTCAGCTTTTTGTCATTACTTTGGCTAACCCTTGCCTAGGGACCACCTCATTTCTGGCCAGACCTTGGCAGATGGTGGCTGTTAAATGGAGCGGTGAAACTATAATTAATATAGAGGAATTGGCCTGTTCTATTACTGGAAATTCTTATTCTGGCTTCTCTGAGAAGATTGCCTACAAGCAGAGGCTTGGGACTAAGTGTCAGAAAAATTATGTATGAAAACTAGAGGGAACATCATCTACTGCAAGGCTGCTAAACTACACCAAGTAAGGATGCATTACACTGCTTTGCATTCACGCTGACAAGTTCACAAAAGCTTGTTAGCTCAGGTTGGATTATAGACACACATGTAAGCTACCTGATTCAAAAGATCTGTTATTCAGTCTAGCTTCAAATATTGCAAGGATGTACACAACAAATGGATCACCAGAGACTGATTTGTATGTATCAGATGCATGAATGTTCTGCATTCCAGCTGACAAGCCTGAAATGCAATTTGCACATACTTGCTATACAAACACAATTGAAACCCTCATTATAGGAAGGACATGGACCTGATGGAGTGGGTCCAAAGGAGGGCCATGAAAATGATCAGAGGGTTGGAGTACCTCTGCTATGAGGACAGGTTGAGGGAGATGGGGTTGTTCAGTCTGGAGAGGAGGAGGCTCTGAGGAGACCTAATAGCAGCCTTCGAGTACTTGAAAGGGGCCTACAGGAAGGTTGGAGAGAAGGTGTTTTAAAAAGCCTGTGTTCAGGCTTGAGAAGAGCAGACTTATCTTGGATGTTAGGAACAAATTCTTCACTATGAGGGTGGTGGAGCACTGAAACAGGTTGCCCAGGAAGGTGGTTGAGCTGCCTTCCCTGGAGACATTCAAGGTGAGGCTTTATGGGGCCCTGGATGACCTGGTCTAGCGGGGATGTCCCTGCTGATTGCAGGAGAGCTGGATTAGATGATGTCTAGAGGTCCGTTCTAGCCTGGACCATTATATGATCCTTTGATTCATTCTATGAACAGCAGAACAGGATATGTTGTTTTACAGCTGTTGGATAGATAGATTCTTTTATTATTGTGCTGCTAGGGACATGTTACTGTTGGTCACTTTGTCTTCTTGCTGGACTGCCTGAACACAGAAATTTATCCAAATTTGAATGAATCCCATGGTCAGAGACAGCCAAAGCCACTGAATCTTGAAATGGTGGTCTGCAGAGGAAAAGATAGCATAAAGGCAGATCTTGTCTATGCATTTCTTGGTCTTATAGCAAATACAATAAAAAAATGTTTCCCTTCTTAATTACACATAACTGAAAACAGTTGATTGCCCAGAATCATAAGTGTATAGGTTTTATCATAAAACTTTTCATGTTTTTCCCCTATTCTTTTTATCCACCTGTTATTTTCTTCAAAACTTACTTTATTTTGACAGTGTCTGTATCTTGCCCTTCAGTCTAACTTTCCACTGATGTGAAGAGTGTTTTGGAAGAAGATTGCTTAAAGAAAAAAAAAATTCTGACATAAGGACTAGGAAAAAAATTGCCTGATGAAGTTATTACCTTCAAGTGCTTTGCCAATCTGATGATAATGAAAGTTATTTCCTCCTGTAGTTAAAAATACGCTTTTCAAAGTAATCATTTCACTCCTCCAGCCACTCTGATGACTCATTGCACCAAGGCAGGGATTCACAACATTATTTGTGACATTCACGACCAAAGGAATATTAAAAATATACCGTTCTGTAAATCAGTGTTTCTCTGAGTGTGAAAAACAATGACATTCAGACAGAAGTGTAAATCTGAAACTGAAACAAACTACATACAAAGAGCAACATACAATGACAGCTTTACCTTCTTGATTATTGAATTGTGAAGAAGTTGGAAACCACTTGACATGGGAAATAAGGCAAAATAAGGGCAAATTAGTGTTTTGAGAAAGATGTGGATGCATAGCTTTGGATGATAGTAGCTTTGCAACTCCCTCTTAGCCCACGCTAGACCTCTGAGTTCTTATATCCGTACAGTTTCCACTACATTGTGTGGATTTTAGCTTCTCTGGTGGATCCTTATAGCCTTCCAATATCTGAAGGGGTCTACAAGAAGGCTGGGGAGGGACTATTTACAAGGTCTTGTAATGACAACACAAGGGGCAATGGGTTTAAACTGGCAGAGGAGAGATTTAAACTGGATGTTAGGAGGAAGTTCTTTACAGGGAGGATGGTGAGACACTGGCACAGGTTGCCCAGGGAGGTTGTGGCTGTTCCCTCTCTGGAGGGGTTCAAGGCCAGGTTGGAGGAGGCCTTGAGTGACCTCTTCTAGCGGGAGGTGTCCCTGCCGATAGCAGGGGGTTGGAACTAGATGATCCTTGAGGTCCCTTCCAACCTTAGCATTCTATGATTCTATGATTCTATGTTATCCTGCACTTTTGGTTGATCATCCTAAATTCTTGTAAAGTGCATTGTGCATTTCAAAAGAATAACAATTATTAATTAATTAACCTTGTTGTCCTGTAAAGATATGTTTGACAAGGTTCTTCAGAAAGACTAATGACCAGTCCAAGCCCATTACTGCAGAAATACATTTTACACTTTCCCAGGAACAAAAAACCCTAACTCTGAGGCAAAGGCACTCCAGGTTGACAGACACCTACAAAGTTGTCTGCTAGAGTCACACAAGTGGACTATGGTAAGCTGGTCAGAAGCAGGATGTGTGGATGCTTACAAAAATAAAAAAAATAATCAAAGCCTTCCTGTAGCACTGTCATCTCTGAGTGTTGGAATTTTCAGCAAAATCACTTAATATAAGTATTATTTGTCTAAATAACAAAGTTCTTAAGCATCCTTTCTGGTGGCAGCATACCATAAGTTGTGTAGGAGGAGGTGCAACTTCTATTGTAACTGTGGCTTATTAACCTTCTTCTAAGGAGGTCCTTGAAGAAGTGATGTATTGCAGGTAAGAGAACAAGAATCTGTGTATAAAGCTCACTCCACCACTGAATCAGAGATGCTTTGGTGCGTGAGATCTGCTCATTGCTGCTCTTTCACACTTCTAACCATTGAAACAGGCTGCTGTGATTGTGGAGGTGGTATGTTGGGTCTGCATGAAGCAAATCAGCTGGCACATGTGTGGGCAGCAGCTTTATTGTGGTTTAGAGAGTTTTCCAGCAAGCTGGGAGGATGAGCGGTCGCAAGAGTGCACAAACAGCTTGTGGCTGTGTGGGAGCTGAGCCGGTGGCCCTGTGCATGCTCTGCTTGTGGATGGGAGAGCCAATGCTCCACTGGAAAGGAGCTCAAATGCCAAGAAATTCCAGTAAAACATAAAAGCTAAAACCAGGAGCCTGGCTCTTTGGAGTAAATCAGCAGGGATACATTGAATCCCTGGATTTACCTCAGCTGAGCATCTCATCCGGTGCTCGTCTCCCTCTTCTCACACCTCTCTGCTGCCACTTCAAGGGATATTTGGGTCATCTGGATTTAACAACATTTCAGTTCCAGGGTGGGAGGTGGAAGAAGTTGGTATTATAAGAATTTTTTTATATTGACTATTGACTTTTATGCATTTAGTGCTAAGCATATTTATATTTCATTATGAATTAATCTGTTGCTATATCATTAAATGTATATTGAGTTATCATTTTTCTTTAACTGTCCCAGAAGAGTTAAAAATGTTGCAGTTCAGTTGAAATAAAGAGAAACTCTTTGACACAAAACTCTCGTAGTGAGAAAAGTTTCTGTGATCTATCTTAGAAGCATGAATCAGCTAAGACAGTAAGTTACTTGAATTTGAAAAGCTGTCATGTCCAATTTACATGTTACATGTTCACACACTTCAGAAAACATGCAAGTAGGCACAAAGGAATTTTTTGGTATCTTTTGCTGGCATTAGTGCTTAACTAAAGAAAAATTAGTTGCATTTTACCTGAAGCACAGCATGTTCCTGGTTTGAAGTTAATTCAAATAAATGAGAGGCCATCTACTGCTGCAATTAATTAATTGTCCAGACTTTCTTGTATCCGAGTTCATTTTAGGAGAGAACAAAAGAAGTGAACCTTGCTTTGGAATCTTTAAAAAATACCCCATGTTTCAAACTCAGTGAAAGTTTCTCTGTAATCCACTTGCATACATTTAGTGCTCAGTTAGCAGAGAATTGGTACAATTTATTTCAACCAGCTTCAAGTAACCAGAATCTAATAAGCCCTCTCCTGTGTTTACAGACTGAAAACAGCATGTGGGTGTCTGCAAGATCAGGATGTCTGTGTGCAGAAAGGACAAGAAATGCTTTTTTTGTGGGATGGCTCTTTGCAACCTCATAGTTTTCAGGGTTAATCTCATGTCATCATCCTGATATGTTTCCTTCATAGGTAGAAAATATTGAATAATCAGCCCAAGTATAGTAAAATATCACTATGCATAGCAAGGAAGAAAAGCTCTCTGTACTTTAGGTATTACCATAATGCTTTAAAAAAAAGCATGCCAACCTGGCATTGCTTAATCTGAACTTGTTCCAGCTCATCTCCTCTGTTTCTTATTGCCATTCATATCCTTGTTTAAAATAGCAGTCTCCATCAATTATTATTTCCCTGTCAACAAGGGTGACAAAGATGGTGAAGGTCCTGGAGAACAGCCCTGTGAGGAGAGGCTGAGGGAGCTGGGGTTGTTGAGCCTGGAGAAGAGGAGGTTCAAGGGTGACCTCATTGCTGTCTACAACTACCTGAAAGGAGGTTGTGTAGCCAACTGGGGGTTGGTCTCTTCTCCCAGCAACAACAATCAGCAACAGAACAAGGGGACATGGTCTGAAGTTGTGCCAGGGAAGGTCTAGGCTGGGTATTAGGAAGGAGTTCTTCACAGAGAGAGTGGTTGGCATTGGAATGGGCTGCCCAAGGAGGTGGTGAAGTCACCATCCCTGGAGGTGTTCAAGACTGGATGAGGCGCTTAGTGCCATGGTCTAGTCAGTTGGCTAGGCCTGGGTGATAGGTTGGACTGGATGATCTTGGAGGTCTCTTCCAACCTGGTTGATTCTGCAATTCTGTGATTCCTCTCAGCCTTGAGCCATATTAAACTAAAGCTTTCATACTTTTCATTCATTGTCATTTGTGTCATGTTCCGCTTCTACTCTTGCTTACACTGCTCTTAGCAAGAAAAAAAGTCCACATTTTGTGGTCAAAGTGTGATTAGGATCCCACTCCTTATTCTGTTACTTTAAGAACAAAGCATTAGAGGTACGCAAATAATTTGTAATGAAAAGGAAATAAGAGAAAAGTGTTTATGGCTGTTATGGTTTATTTGAAAAATTTATTATATTCAGGACATGCCATAAAGTAATATAGTATGAGTTGCTTCCAATTACAGAATACATGTGTACTAAAATAAAGGCAAAATAGAATGTGACATTAGGTCATCAAATTGTCCATGTACTTTATACCTCTGAGTTGTTTATAAAAAGGTAGCAGCACTGAAATATTAATTTCAGGAGATTTATAAATACGTATGTACATGAATAACACATTTTCAGCATTTCATAATGCAGCCTGAAAATAATGTCATACTCATTACTGTACATTAAGCCACAGGACTTTGGCTCTTCTGTGAGTTAATTAGTAAGAAGAAAAAAATAATAAAATACTGCAGTACATTAGAGCTGATAAAAACAGGAGGCAAAGAAAAACACAAAAAGAAAATTCATTTTCAGTTGTGATTAATGTATGCATTCAGTTCCATACAGTACAAATACATTCATACAGTTTATACTGTTAGCTTAGTTGTGATGGAAAACATTATTTTTTTTCCTGTGGACAAAATCTGTTTGGAAATAATGCAGCTTAACATGTTAATTTACCAAACTATTTTTTATGCAAAGCCTTTTGATTAATTTGTGGCTCGGATTTTACACAAAGTCCTGTCTTGCATGGTAGGGAGTATGGTCTCTATGTCACTACAGAAGGCTCACTTTCTCTTGCTCCGATCCTGAAAGAATTCTGCACCTCTTACACATGTGTAAGGTTCTGGCATGACAATTGGACATCCTTTTCTGACCATCTGAATGAACTGAAAGGGTGAAAGTGAATTTAGACCCTACTATGCTGCTGTTTGATAACTATGATGAAAGAGAGTAGCATGGAAGGCCACAAAAAGTCACTCTGCCATAAAAACAAAAGAAAAATGTCCCCAAGAGACATTTAGCTACAAATATAAGACAGAAATTACAAGAGCCTGGGTGGAGAAACAGAACAGAGAGAAATGGTTCTTTGTTTCTTAACTTCTTATTAAGACTATAAAACGAACATCCTCAGATTACTGAAAGGTACTGCATTTTGGGTACTGCAATTACTCTTACTGAAGCAAATACAAAGTGACACTAAAGTAAGTCTCAATGTTTTGGATCTTGGTTTGCTGGAGTTTTCTCTCAGATATCACAGTGCTTGCAGACTCCGTTTCTGCTTAGAAAATAAAGTACATCTGAGAAACTGAATGTGACTTTCTTCTTGCTTAGGCAAAGATGTGTAATGATCACAATGAGCCAAGCTATGGTTTTCCATGGGCGTTTTCCCACTAGGCAGATTTGCTCTAATGGCTATTGATTCAACAAACTGTAACTTGGAATAAAGCAGGAGCTGTGAATGAAGCTGGTCTGCCAGAATTAAATTACTGTAATGTAACTTCTGATGAACCCACCAGCAGTGTCCACTCCTTCCAGCAGTACCCCAAACCAACTCTGTCCCTAATTTCAGACATTATCACACCGACATTATCACAGGCAGTTGCATCGCTAATGCAGTGTATTGATAAAAGGATAACTGCTGGTTTTGCTCTCGGTGTCAGGAGGGCTGAGTAGCACGTTAAAAGCACAGATTGCTGAAGCCCTGTCCTTGAAATAGTCACGCCTTTCAATTTCTTTCTCAGCATGTGTTTAAATATTCCCAAGAGCCTCAAACTGCTTCCAGTTGCTTCCTGTTTAAATAAAAGATGATTCCTCTTTTTATTCTGTGGAATTCATTCAAAGGAAAAGGTCATGCCCAAAGGGAGAAAGAAATTTCCTTATTCTTCATTTCAGAGCTCTAGGGATTTGTAATTTAGGTTTCCCAGAAGAGTTTCCAATTTGTTTTGTTTAATTGATATTCTTTGTTAATTTTATTTTGTTGAGGGGGAGATGGAGTCATGTTTACCTAGTCCCAAAGCAAAACCTTTACAACATTTAGAGGGGAGAATATGAAGTCTCTTGTAGGTCGCGTTAATGTATAATAATAAGCATGACTCCCAGGTTGTGCTTTTTCAGATTTCAGAACATTTTTCTCTGAAAATTGAGCTGACCTGGCCATTAGACTGGTGGAGTGATATTATTCCAGCAGTGTCCAATGATATGTGAAAAGAGAGTTGTTTTCCTGATGATGCACTAAAATGTGCTTATTTTAAAAATTGGGTATTGTTTGGCTCTGTATGTGTGTCTGTGTGTGCAGTGGTCTGTTGTGGTAGGCCTAAATAGGCCAAGTGGGCTTGTAAATGTCCTGGTTTGCCCAGGCATGTCCCCCTGTTCCCCCTCCCTCTGTGCTGGGGGTGGTGGCCACAGGAAGGGGACAAAAGCCCCAGTTTCACCTAATATGGGCAAACTGGGCAAAGTGCCATCCTGATTGGCTAATCTATGTCCAAAGGCCCATCAGTCTCAGGCTCAAATGGATATAAAGGATGAGCAGGTAGCACATTGGGCTCTCTCTGCTATGGAGTTCTCTCTGCTATGGGGCTCTCTGCTATTGCATCCTGCCTGCTGAGGCCCTGATACCTCCACACCTGCACAGCCAGCGTGACCGTGCCGAGACTGCACACCGCAAGACATCCGCCTGCACATGAGAGCCTGCTACCAAGAGAGCCAGGACCAGGTCAGGGATCGTCTGCCTCATTTCTGAAGCATCCAGGAGCCTGAGGAAGCNAAAATGTTTGCTTATGCTAGTTGACTTTAAGACTTCCAGTTTTGCCTGTTCCCTGCATGTATAAATTTCCAAACCGTGCGTTTTGGAGCCTTGTATATAAGTTTGTGGTGAGATTTGATGTTAATAAACAGTTATGATAGTTATTAACAATCTCTACCTGGACATCAAAAATAATATAATTATTAATTTTTAATCCATTTCATTTACATGGTCTTACACTGATGAAACTATATTATTGAATAATCATGGAATCATAGAATCATAGAATGGTAAGGTTGGAAGGGACCTCAAGGATCATTTAGTTTCAAACCCCTGCCATAGACAGGGACATCTCCCACTAGTACAGGTCACTCAAGGCCTCTATAGAAATAGAAATATCATACAATCTTCAACGATAAGCCCAAAGTAAACACCAACATAAATGGGTCTAATTCTCTTGATTTCTGTGGAAATTCAAGCTCATGAAGCAAACATAACCTCTCAAAATTATTAAATATTTTTGTTTTTTGAAGGGTGGATGATAGATGGATGTCTCTTGTGAGATGGATAGCTACTGGCATCAAGTATGATACGTAAGTATTTGTACTAAATTTTATTCTGTTATTCAGTGGTGTTCAATTCTGTTATATATATATATATGTATATATATATATATAAATCAGTCAGGAAATGAGTATCTTTGACTGGATTCTGAATTCTCTTCATTTACTTGCATTTTCCCTGATTATTAGTAAAGAAAAGGATTCTTCTTTTTTCTCAATGGTGCCAAACCATTAACTATGTAAAATGTCTTTTATAGGAGTGAATTTAGGCAACTTTTACTTTCCTGATAGCCTCCTTCCCTAATCCTCCTTTATTCCTTTATTTCACAGTGTTTAGTTAGACCTCTGTAAATTCCCTGATGAAAACAAGTTGCTGGGGCTTCCTGTCATCTGACTGCCTCTACCTGGCTTTGGATGCTGTCACCAGTAGCCTCTTCAGCCACATCTCCTCGACATTCTTCCTCCACCCAAGCATGGTGCAGGTTGTGCAATTACATCTTCCCCTGTAATTATTCTTCCCAAACAGTACCCCAAGAAGGGTGAGACTAAAGTTCACATTCAGTCCCAGGAAATTGGTCCCCACTCATTGCAATGTGCCTTGCAGCGGCCTGCAGCATTTTTCAGTCTAAACACTCTCTGAAATGAACATTTTGTGACTGTTTGGTGTTGCTAAGGTTTAACTTTGTTAGGCAAAGACAAATGAGTACAGCAGCCTTTTTTATGTGGCAATGGGAAGACTACAAAACTGATCAAAATGTTTCAAAACAACAGTAATTAAAGCTTCAAGTTTGTTCGAGTGAGCAAGATTAATGAATATTTACAAGTAAAAAATTGTTTTAGAACTGAATAGATAAGCTACATTGTTCAATAATTGGAGATGGGACCTGCAATTTGCTTTCCTTAAAGTAACATTAAGGGTATAACATTTTTATAAGTAGGCCTATTCCTATCCCATACAAGCCCAGACTCACTACCTCCCACGTGTGTATTTATTATTCCTAAGTATCTACTGAAAACTATGGATTAAGTATTTTAAGAGCATGCTTTACTTGTGAACCTTCTGTCTAGCTTTCCACATTTCATTTTTGTGATGGATAAACCCTGAGTGAATGACTGAATCGTTTTAACAGCAGAGCTAATAACGAAGCATGAGACTGTGATATAAACGTCACATATAAATAATCATGGAGGTTCAAAAAATAATCATGGATGACAAAAGCTCTACAGTTTTCTGGCATAAAAAAATATGTTATATACTTGAGAAGGGCCTTTGTGGGTAGTGAATAATGTGAGCACACAGCCATAGCAATCCAGAGATGCTGTGGATCAGGTTTCCTTGACTTGAGTGTCTGTTGCTGACTGAAACCATGTACGAGGAATTGTTCTGTTAAGCTAAATGAAATTTCACAGAAGTGTGATTATTGCTGTTTGTCTTGATTGGACAAGGTCTTGTGTGTGTGTGTGAGAGAGAAAGGAGGAAGGGTAAGTGACAAAACATGCTGAAGACAAAGAAAGAGTTGCTGCTAATTGATTCGAGGTACTGGGTGTGATTTCTCTAGCACACAGAAGCAGACAAATATTTAACTGCTCTTCCTAAACTGTCCTTTAATGCATGGAGAATTGTGTACAACCACAAACTCATTCGTAGCCCTAAACTATTCAAGGGCATATGAAAAAGTCTGCATATGTATATTTGGAGTCTGCTTTACAAAACTGAATAAAATCACCATTTGGAGGAACATCTTTCCAGCACTGAGTTAAAGAAATGTATTCGGAAATGAAAATACTTAAGTCTGACCCACAGACCTCTGTACCCATTTGGTATGCAGGTACCACCTGGGAGCAACCTGTTAGTGACTTGCCAACCTAAGGAATAAATCAAACAAAATCAGACAGGAATTGTGGCAAACTCTATTAAGGATGCACTGTCCTTTCCCTACTTCTGCCTTCTCTAATGTACAAATTGTTCAAAGATACAACACAAGCTGTTATAAAACTTCAGACTAAGGAACACACAGCAGGTGGTAACATATGTGTCCAGTTGGTTCCAGCCAAAACAGTCTAATTTGCAGAAAAGGGTAGAGAATTTTACCATGACTCAGCTGAGGGGGTGATCCACAGAATCACAGAATGTTAGGATTTGGGAAGGCCCTCTAGAGATATCGACTCCAACCCCTCTGCCAAAACAGGATCACTTCAGGGTGGGCTGCACAAGAACACAACCAGGAAGGTTTTGAGTCTTCAGAGAAGGTGACTCCACAACTTCTCTGGGCAGCCTCTTCCAGTACCCAATCACTTTCACCATAAAGAAGTCTCTAATCATGTTGAGGTGAAACCTCCTGTGTTTTATCTTGTACCCATTGTTCTGCTGCTAGGCACCACTAAGAAGAGACTGGTACTTTCATTTTGATATCCATTCCTCAGATATTTATAGGCATTGACAAGATCCCCTCTCAGCCTTCTCTTCTCAAGTCACCCTTCTCAACTCAGTCCCAGTTCGCTCAGTCTTTCTTCATAGGAGAGATGTTTCTCAGTCATCCTCGTAACTCTCCATTGGACTCTTTCCAGCAGGTTGAACTGGGGAGCACAAAACTGGACACAGTATTACAGGTGTGGTCTCACCAAGGCGGAGTAGAGGAGGAGAATCTCCCCAGACCTGCTGAACACACTCTTCTTAGTGCACCCCAGGGAACTCCATCAAAGGGAAGGAAGGCTCTTGCCAAGTGATAGGTATGCTGAAGAGTAATTAATCTAATGGCATGTTTAGACTACCCTGGCCTATTCGGTGTAAAATAATTCACTTTCTATTCTATTTTTTTCCTGTCTGTTTCAGGCGCAGAGTGTCTTTTGGGATTTGGTGTTCTGCTGCTCCGTTTTCGGAACCATTAAATTTAGAATATTTATATAGGTTAAAGTTTAGAAAAGAATAAACTACTTGGGCCAAAATCAAATAATGGAATCTCAGACCTTTCAGGCACTGAAATGCAGTGGATGGTCTCCAAGAAGATCTTCCCTTCCAACCTCTGATTCTTTGACTCTATGGTTTTCCGATTTTTCGATATATGCAGTCTCCCTCTAGTGGTGCTGTAGTCACTGCTTGAAACAGTCAGCATCTTAACTGCAACATGATGATGTATCTTGTTTGAATCAGCAATTTTGATGAGCATATATCAAAAGTTCCTGTTCTGATCAGCAGCTAGTGGCATTTGCATGTTGAATAAAGAAAACAAGAAGGAAGGAAGCAGCAGCCTCATGAAAGCAACAGTCAACATAACAAACGGATTATTAGAATAGAAGCTGAAAGCTATTACTACCTGATGGATATGTGTCTGGATTTTAGTGGGTTTTATGTTGTCAGAGTTGCAAGGATCATCATAGTTATGAAAATAATTTTATTTGGTTTATACCAACTAGGCTTCCACTGAGACTGCTAGAGAGAAGAAAAATCTTCTTTGCTTTTCATTATGTTAAGAAAACATTGACAACAAAAAATCTTTTAGAACCACTGAAAATTGCTTTTTCCTTTTGATTTTTCAGAGATCTGGAGTTCTGTTAGTACACTGAACTCAGAGGTTATTTGCAGAGTTGTATGTGTATGTGAACCCAGATCTTCCTGTCAGGTATGTAACACAGCCATGTGAGCCAGCATTTCTACTTCATAAAGAAAGCTTTGTCTGAGGTTTGGAGGTTTTTTTTGGCCAGGAGAGAGGAGGAGCTAATTAAAATTTATTTATGGATTTATACCTTTATTTACTTTGGAGTCTTGCCTTCATGGTGGCAACAAGATGCGTTGTGTGTTTATAAGCAACAAAAAGTACCAAGTAAATATCAGATTCTGCACCTCCTGCTATCATTCTGCATGTTAAGTTTTTGAGACTCCCTTCCCAAGAGATAGTTATGATCCTTTCTGTATATTGAAAATAGTACAAACAGACTAGTATGGACAAACAAATAAGGCCTAAGAAGGGATATATAAAATATGTCCTCTTTGACTTTCCTTTCATTCCATCCTAATAACATTTTTTACTTTTCTTCCTTTACACTGAATAATGATAAGGAAAAATTCAGCCCAAATCTAACATGGCATTTTTAAGATAATTATTTTGAGTATTAAATGTTTGGCCTGCACTTTTAAAATAGCAGACATGTTAGATCACTCATTTTGTGGTGCCCTTGTTTATTGGAAAACAACTTCTTATTTTATCTTCTCAGTCAGAATCAAGTACAATGTTTTGGGTAGCAGAATCCAGTTTTCATTATTAAATTACACATTTAGAGATGCATTCTTATTGAATTTCCAACTTAACTTTTTTTGTTGTGACTGTCTATTTTAGTTATGGCTGCAAGTACGTAACTGAATGTCTGTCTTGAAATAATGTCATGCATAAATAGGGAAATCAAGAAAAAAATCTGTATAAGAAAACAATCCTACTTTACCATGCTATATTTTGAACAGATAATAAAGCAAAATCTGAAGGTCATCTGGCAAAGCATCATTTGTTCTTGCCCAAGACATTCTTCATGAGAAAATCCTGCATCACTCCTTTTACATAATGGGACATCAAAAATGAAGTAGCATAGTATAACTCAATGGTCAATATTTGCAGGCTCTCTGACAAGTTACATTATCAGGCTTCTGAAAATCTGCACTGAAGGGATGCTGAAAAAGAGTAAACTGGAATGTGGTGAAGAAGTATAGAGACATAACATTAAGAAACACTTCAGAATAATGGTGTATAAATTCTGTATGACTTAACAGCTGTACAGGTAGAAAAAGCCCAGCATGATGTTGGCTGATTTAAAAAAATACTTGAAGGCAAAATTAATCATTGATGTGACTATTTCTGGAAATGAGAGAGATTTTGTTAGGGTGGAAAATGTGAAAACCATACAGATTGAGTGACTGTACCATAAAATAAGATTTCTCTTGGTAATTTAGCAGCAAAAAATAAAATGCAGCCAGCTCTAGGATCTGACAAGAATGTGTTGGACACAGAAATTGTCTGGATTTACATATGATGTTTGCCAAGTCTACCATTCTTGGAAATCCCTCCTGCATTCCTATTTCTCTAAAGGGAATTCATGGTTCATTTGTTTGCTGCCAAAAATGAATATGAACAAAATTCATATCCTTATGGAAGGATGCACACTGTAGTCTGAGGTTCTCTATGCTCGCAACACAAGCAACTTCTATTACTTTTCCTCACACAGTCACGAGTTGAGACCATCATCTGCAAACGTGGTAGAAAACATCAGTTGTGTTGTAATTGTTAACAGCTGGATCTTCAGCCTCGCAAATATTGAGATAAAAGCTGAAATAAATTACAAAGAAAAGGCAAATAGTAGAATGAGGCAAAACAAGTAATAGAAAAGAATAAAATAAGAGAATTTTTTAATAGAGGCATAATTGACAGGAGCTGCCCAGGTGCATGACACACAAGGTACAGCAGTGAGGGGAACCTTCCACCAAAGAGAAAAGGAAATATTCTGTAATGTGAGATTCAATCAAACAAAATATCTTAGCTGAAAGATCAGCAAAAGAAGAGGCTTAACCATACCTGGATTTGTGATTGCATGAGAATCAATGCTGGCAAAGGTGTTAAGAAAAAGAATCTGAACAGAGATTCCAGGATCTCTGGTGTAGACATAATGGGTGGTCGTTTGAAAACAATCTTCTTTAAGGACCTGAAGTAGTGCAGAACTACCAACTCCTAATGACTTGTATAACTCCTAACTAAGCTCAGAACCTCCAGACTGACACTCCAGCAAGAAATTTCTGCTGCCTTTAAAAATACTATGGATCTCAGCAAACAGGTTTATTTTCAGCACTGCTCTCTCAAGCTGACTTGCTAGTCCTGCTAGATGGTACCACCATGTATTATGAAAGACTGGAGGAAGGGCACAGTTTAATGAAATATGTGGGTAAACAGGTTTTAAATTCATCGAAAGCAGAGTATCTAACCCGCCAGTTTCCCTTCTTTGTCTATGCTTACAGGTTAAGCAGGTTTAACACAGTGCTGTCTGGAGTGATAACTGACTACAATAAAACACACTCAAACAAGCTAAAACAAAAACCCCCAAACACAGACAATGCTCCTTTCTCCGCTTCTATTAAGCAGGTTGCTGGTTTTTTTTGTTAACCAGTGCCCCTGCATATTAAGAACAGGCTGCTGCTGGAGCCATCTCATTTGGAGTGTGAAATGGAGTGGCACTAAGTTCTGGCTGCTGTGACTCATATTTGTTTGTCCTCATACAGCTCAGATTTCCTGTTGGCATCCTATATTGCAAGAACATACGCGTGGCGCATACATGGAGCGATGCCTGTTTCCTCAGACAAAGAACCCAACGTTGTGTGACAGCAGGCCCACCCCTCTGGAGATGAGAGAGTGCAAATCTGTTCTGATGATGAAATCCATGGATAATTTCATGGGAAACGACGATGAAAGGAAACATTTCAGCAATCCCACAGTAAAGTACTGTGACACTCTCTCTAGAAGAGAGGCTCTAAACGAAAAATGACTATGTGTGTAAGCAATTTCTGCACTGTAGATTCAGGGCAGAACTACAGCTGCTGATTTTTTTTTTCCTCAATCTTTCACAATAGCAATACATTTTAAACTTCAAGTTCTTATTAATGAAAGTTATGGATTTTTTTTTTTTTCACATGAGAAACACTTAAAAAAAAAAGATTTTTGAAGAATTCTTTTGTGAGAGAAGTTTGTCTTGGTCTATTGTGTTGACACTTAAAATGTGCTTTCTTCATCAAATTGTTCTCTCAATAAAACTGGAGTTTCCCACACTGGGCAGTGTTCAACGATTCTATATATCCATTTTCTTTACAGGTATGATTATGTCTGTCCCCTGTGTAAGGAAGTAACACCCACAATAGCACGAATTGAATGATAGAATAACTATTGCCTACAAATTACTGATACCAAACCTTTCAGATTTAAAAAGTGATTGTTTGGCATGCTGTTAAATACTGAGCCTCTCTGAGTGTTCAGAGTTGCTACATTTCTAAAGACTTCCAAACACAGGAAAATTTACAACCAGTCTACCTTGCAAATCACCATGTAGACTTGTCCTTCCTTTAGGAGTTTAGAACTAAAACTCCCAAATAGCACTTCTGTTCTGGAAAAATTTAGGAATTAATTTATCTTCAAACCTTTGACCACCCTCTCAAATGTTGAAACTGGCTAGTGATTTCAGAATATTTTTTTTGGGAAAAGCAGGGAGTGCAATCAGACAGCAGACAGACAGCTCAATAGGCAGACAGCATGATCACATAAGCACTGTTTTCTTAGGAAACAAAACTGTTGGAGCACCAGGAGGTTAGTTGTCTGTGATGTCCCATTTATTGCTCTGAGGTAAAAGCAATGTTGGTTTATTGTTCTTTAAAGGTCTAATCTTAACAAATCTTTGCCTAAAAACCATCCTGATCACCAATGGAAGATACAATATTCAAAAATTTCAGACACAAACTGGTATGTTCTGAAAACTGCATTTCTGAGCTGTTACTAACAATACTGTTTTTTCCATGTCACCTGTAGGCCTGTAATACCATCACTGAAATACATGGTGAGCTCTCGGCCAAAGTTTTCTTTCTTGGCTGTGGAGCAGTTTAGTCTCTTCAAGTTCTCTCACTCTCGGTTTGAGTTTCCCTTGTGCTCAATATTACTCATACTTATCCTCAGTTTTGGATAGTTAGTTGTTTAGAAGAATTATGCATGCAGCTGATTAGGACTGTCCCCTGTTTAATTATGTATTGAATATAATCAGATCATGATGACCACTCTGTAGGCAACTTCCTACTCGTAGTCACAGAATCACAGAATGTATCTGTTTGGAAGACACCCCTAGATAATTGTCGTGGTAGGCCTAGGCAGGCCAAATTGGGCTTATACCTTTCCTGGCTTGCCCAGGCATATTTTTCTGCTCTCCCTCCTACTGTTTCGGGGGGAGCAACAGTGGGAAAAGGGACAAAGGGCCTGGTGCCACTGAGTCTGGGGTCCGTTGCCTGCCCAGACCCTATGGTAAACAAGGCGCACACAGTTGCCTTGTGCAGGGTCCATGTTCTTCCCAAAGAAGGGTAAAGCGGGCCTATGGTTTCACCTAATATGGGCAAATCTTGGCTAACTGCCATTTCATTGGCTGTCCTGTGTCCAAGGGCCCATTGGTCTCGGGTTGTATTGGATAAAAGGGGGATCAGCAGAGAGCAGGCCGCCTTTGCCTTTTGCCTTGGCCTTTTGCCCTTTGCCATTACACGGTGTGCCCGTACCTGCGATACCTCCACGCATTTGGCCTGCACCGCCAGCGTGACACTGCAAGATGTCCTGCCTGTACCTGGAAGCCTTCTGCCCAGACAGAAGCCCTGGAGAGAATACAGATGGTCCAGAGAGCCAGGAACAGGTCAGAGATCATCTACCTCCTTCCCCAGAAGCCCGGGGAGACTCTAAAGCCACTGACGGTTACTGACAGCAATCCTGCTTTGAGCCTTGGGCACTGTCAGATAATAATTTTGTGGGTAAATGTCAAAGCCTCTTGTAATTATTAATTGCCTTCTGCCCTAAGCAGAAAGTTGCTCCTTCTCTCCTATGCTTATCTAGTGAGCAAGCGGTATACTGACCGCAAAGCCTTCTCTTCCAGTTTATATCGAGTTTAATGTATATATTTAATAACTATTTCCAGATTCTGTTATAATCTGTACATAGTTTCCATAATGTTGCAAAGAACCTGTTAGTATTATTATTAAATGGTGCTCGGGGTGATGCGAGTTCTGAATATTTAGTATTAATAAACTGTTAACATTTTTATATATCGTCTCGCATTAATTAATTTCCCCATCCCGTTACAATAATCCAGTCCAACTGTTGCCCAGCATTGAAGGGTCAATACTGAACAATGTGCCTAAGTCCGAGGTCCACACGTTGCTTCAACACCCCCAGGGATGGCATCTCCACCACTGCTCTGGGCAAACCTATTCCTATGTTTGATAACCCTGTCAGTGAACAAGTATTTCATAATATCCAGCCTAAACTTCCACTGGAGTAGCTTGAATCTTTGCCTCTAGTTCTATGACTTGTCATCAAAGAGAGGAGGCTGGTCCCTTCATCACTCCAAGGTCCCCTCCTCACTCCAATGTCCCTTTAGGTAATTGTAGAAAGCAATAAGATCTCCCCTCAGCCACCTCTTCTCTACACAGAACGACCCCAGATATTTGTACCAACCCTTTTATACAGGAAATTGTGTTCTACAACTTTTAGACACGGTGATTTCTGTGACATACATCTTACAATTCCTGAACAAAGCTTAATTGGTTTTCTATATACGACATGAAAGCATGGTGGATAGTTCTCTGCCATAGTTCCTTGACTTGTTACAGACCTCCCATGATCACCCTCTCCTGAGCTAAGGTACCCAGTTTGCAAAACCCACAAATATTTAGCTGCATCTCCATGATTTCTCTTCCTGTGTTCTTACATCTTGCAGCCAAATACTTTAAAATTCCGATTGCTTGAAACAAGCTTACTATAGTTTACTTTGCCAACTACAACACACTTCTGCTTTCCAAGAATTTTCTGTTGTTTTTAGTCCAAATATGTGAACAAAAAAAGTAATTTCTTCACCTTATTTCTCCTCTAGTTCAATACATCCAGGGGAAAAAAAAAAAAAAGTTTGGAATACTTTGTTTTTATCTCTATTTCTATTTATCTGTATTGATAAAACTATTATTGTCATCACTATTAACCAAGTACAGACTACTTCAATTTTCAGATGACAGAGAGACTGATTTTCGCATTTCTAATCCTCTGCTTACATGAATTGTTGTCAAAAATTCCCCAAATCTCAAATCTTCTTTTTCTTATAATTTGTATACTCAGTAGTCTACTGCTTTTTCACTCATGAAGCAACTGCATCTCCAGGGAAATCAATTGAATGTTATTTAACATCTTAAAGTCTATAATTTACATAATTCCATGTAATATCTCTTTATGGAAGAATGACCCAATTGCTCTAGGAACTTCACAAATTAATTGTTACAGATTTATTTTTCCTCTACTGCAGTATTGCAGCACCTTATTACCTGTGTGACTTCTGATGATTTCTGTCTTAAGAATCTGAGGCAATATGATTTTCAACAGTTACCAAGCTGTGTTTGCTAATAACACTGAAACCGGTGAAATTTCACTGGAAAATAAAAAAAGACTGATCTCCCCTCACTACTTCCACTGAGAAACTACTCCAGAAAAAGACTTCTCTGACAGTTGTTGCCTAATTTTCAGCTGTATTGTTGAGTTTACAGCATCTGTTATCTACCAGTCTACCCAGTATATAGTGATGACTGAAAATGTCTCTTTCCCATGAGAAGGCTGAAACACCTCTTTTGGATGCTGTTTGCTTCATCCCATCAGCATTATTGTCACGTACAGACTTTGTAGCTTTCTATTCCTTCAGGGACTTGTTGTTCGGTATCTGACTCACTGAGTAGCTGCTAGTGCTGGTGCACTTAAAACAAAGTTGAAAGCTTCCTGATTTTTATTATGTTTTGTTCATAGGACAGTTACTCAGTTTCTTAGTACATTCCAGTCTGGTGTTTGTCCCTTAAAATCTCTGTTTACATGGGTGCGAAATGGTGTTAAACAGTCGCTTCTAGACAATATATTTGTCCCTAAATGTTGGCCAGACTACATTTGATGAACTAAAAAGACCAACACATGAAATGCTGTATTTCTATACTTGCACAGAAGAAATAAAGGCCCTCTCTTGGGCTTTTAAAACCAGATAGTTGCTGGAGTTTGCCTAATTACAGACTTGCAAGAATATCAGATTAAAGTAATTTTCTCTGTACTGAAAGATTCACCATAAAGAATGAAATTCTTATTACCTAATTTTAACTATCTAAATCATGGACATTTTTTCTTGTTAGTTACTGGATGATCTCCAGAGATCCTTTCTAACTCCTACCATTCTGTGAATCAAAGAAATGGCAAGAAAAAAATCCCATCTATGATGAATACTTATTTTAGGATGCTTTCAGAAATGCCTTTCCCTCAATCTACTACACAAAGACCATGTTCAATCGGTTTTCATTAAATGCTTACATTTTAGATGTTTCTTACTTAATTGTCTCTTAAAAGACTCTACAAACTACCATAAATTTTAACTCCTTCATATCCATAGATGCCATTTCATGCTTCCATTTTGGGAGGACCAAATGCAACTTAACACAGAAAATACAAAAGGCCCACATGACTTGGGAACTGGTTTTATACTAAATGGTTTTGCAAGAAGGAGAAGTCAGAGTGCCAACATAAAATGAGCTGAAACTAAGGGGCAGAGTGAGAGAAGAAAGATATTGTCATCAAGTGGACATATTAATTAGTATTTTACCTATACTTTGTGGATGCAGAACTGCTGCTGCTTAAAATGAAAGGACATTAGTTACATTTAATGAAAGAGAATGTGACTATTTATTTTTTTCTCAAGC
>VWYK01030615.1:388-18343 GCA_013399775.1 Semnornis frantzii | reverse complement strand
CATACAAAAAATAGAATTGTCAAATCTCACATAATCATTTGAACACACAAAGGCAATTTAAACAGGCTTGTTATTTGAAAGAAAACAAGGACAAAAGTGGGAGACTTGACCTCGGACCTCCTTTGCAAGGATCAGTAATGGTGAGTTTGTACTGCATGAACACGCAACAGCCAAGCCATGTTGTGGATATGGTTACACCACACAGTCATAACAAAATACAAAGGGAGAGAGAACAAGAAATACTGTCTTGGAGCACAAGTTCACCTTGCCCACAATCCATACACTGTTCCCAGGATTCAAATATCTTTCACTACAAAGGATCTCCATATTGCAGCAGAAGAGAGGATTTGGATTGTATAGCCCCCGGGACTTCTTTGAAAACACAGCTAAGGGAAATGGGATGTCTATGCTTTATGTGACTACGAGCCTAAAGCCACTGAAGCTGCTATGCATTCCAAGTGATTCAGAGAACATCCTGAACAAAGTACAGCTCCACTACATGACATCGTATTACCAATGCTTGTTCATAGCAAAATTTAATTAAAAAATACAATAGGACACACTGGCTAAAGACTCCTTCAGTGAGCCTGCAAGTTCAGTAACCACGCAAGCATCTTCTCAAAAGAGACATGTTGGCTTTGAGAAGTATTCTTGTCCTTACATTCTTCCTATTCCCACTGAGTTTCTGAGTTGGCAATTTTCTTGTTACTTAGCACAGTAGTGGGATGCACTAAGGTAAGAAGAAATCTGTCCTAACTCTTGACAGCTGAGGAAAATGGCAAACACACTACTATGTTTCAGTTCTTGGGTCTTCTATAAACTTATTTTAGCAATTTGTTCATTTCTGCACCAGATATCTCTGAAATTACCCTCCTCAGACACTTGTTTAATAATGGTTGCAGGCCAGTTTATTGCAGTTATCCCCAAACAGACTCTTCGGACCAAAGCAACTGCACAATGCAAAATACAGGCCTGCTGTAACAGTTCTATAACAGGACTACACACCTCCAAGAATATGAAATTATAAACTGGCCAATCTGCTGCCAGTATTACAAAGAAGTGATGCCACTTGGTCAAGATAGCATGAAGGTAGTAAATAGACAGAGCAGTTACCATGCAATATAAAGTATTGTGGTTAGTCTGCTCTGCCAACACACATCAACCATATGCACAGGTAGTCAATTTGAGAGGGGATAGTGGGACGATAAGGATTTAATATCCTGCCAAGTTAACAGGTCTAGCATTGTCCCACTCATTAATTCACCCTAGTTTACGTTACAAAGCTGTAGGTCACTTTACTTGGAGAGAACAAAAAATAACGTGTACTGACATACTGATAGGTCAGCATTCTTAGAATCCTTTTATATCCTAACATACTTTATTTCTCCAACATAGTATTTCACTATTATTTTGGATTATTAACACACCACAATTATCTTGGGGAGGCTGAAGACAAAGATAAATCTTCAAAAGTCAGCTGGCTCATTACTAAAGGGAAAAGGAAAACTGAAATAGCATTCAATCTCAACCAAACTACAAAGTATTATAAATAATTTTGAAAATTAGAGGAGGCAAGGGAAGGCAGTAGATTAATGCTGAATTCTTCCAAGCTGCTTGACCTTCATCTCAGTCATGGCTTAAATCTTTTTTTTTTTTCCCTCTTAAAACAAGGAACCTCCATACATATACATGCCCTCGTAGATACATACATATATACCCTCATATAATGCTGTGGTTTTATACTGCAACACAGCCTATATGGAATTCTGGACATAGCACATCATTCTGTTGTAGTTCTACTCTATTAATTTCACATCTATCAAGAGTAGGAAGATTAATAACTGTCTTAAGCAGTAACTAAAAGCAGAAATAGTATAAGAAAGCAAATAGTGTCCTCATACCATTAAAAAACATGAAAACTGATAAATCAGCAACAAAGAAAGGCCCAGATTCACATAAGTAAAATGAATCCAGTAGTTACATACAGAGAGACATTGGCTCCAAGGGTCTCTGGCATATAAAAATAATAGGTCTTCAGAAGTTAGTAAGCAAATCTCACAACTCATGAACACAGAAACAATAGCCTCTCGCTTGTCTTTGCACTGGGTACTTTATAGAGTACAGAGAAGGTACAGATGAACCCAAATTCACTCCTCAGTAAGTTTGGAAGCATGATCCCTGAGATGTTTGCATGCAATGCAGCAGATCTCAGATAACTGGATGCGCTGGGTAACACAGTCTGACCTATAAACATGCTATGTGTTGGACTTTGTGGAGGCCCTGCCTGCCAGTTCTACCAGGTTAGGCATTTGTGATCAACGTCTCATTTTACAGTGCAAGCACAAGATTAAAGAGCTAGTTTTTCAGAAGGGAGTGGTACATTATTTTTTAATATCTTGATCAAAATTGCTTAAAAAATTGTTCATTTTTTTCCTCCCTATGGAGAGGAAGGAAACAGGCTTGGGTTTTCACTCTTTTCTGGGTTTAAACTCCATTGTTTCAATTCCTGTAAAGCCAATGCAAATTAACTATGTCAAGCTGAAAGGCCTAACGTTAGCACTTCTGGCTGTTACACAGATACTCAGTACCAGCTTGTGTTGCCTCACTGAGAGGAGACCAAATTAACAAAAGTAGAACCACTGTGACATCAGTGGTGTCAACATGAACATCACAGAATCACAGAATGCTTAGGGTTGGAAGGGACCTTTCAAGATCATCTAGTCAAACTCCCCTGCAGTCAGAAGTGACACCTCCAACTACATCAGGGTGATCAGAGCCCCATCCAAATTGACATGGAATGTTTGCAGGGATGGGGCATCTACCAGCTCTTGGGGCAACCTAGGCCAGTGTTTCACAATCCTCAGAGTGAAGAATTTCTTGCTTATATGATATAAGTCTAAATCTCCCCTCTTTTAGTTTATAACAGGCTTTGTCACAACAGGCCTTGTCCCCATCTTTCTTATAGGCCCCCTAAAGCACTGAAAGGCTTCAATAAAATCAAGTTAACAAAGTCCACCTGAACCAGACCTTGTAGGTACATGAACCTTACGGGAATCTGTACTATTTCTTACAGCACTTGAATTCTGAAAGCTTGACTCTGCAAGCAATATCTATTTTAAACATCTCTCTATGTATTAATATACATACTATGTTGTGATGCTACTGAAAAAGAAAAGGAGGGGGAATTGACCCAAGGCACAGGTTCACAGACTTACATTAATCAAAATGAAACAGAGAAAACACTTTTCACCACTTGTGTATAATGCAAAATTGGCAGTATTACATTCTTTCTGACGCACATGGTGAGTGAAAAGCATAGTCAGAGGTGATTTATACAAGACAGATGAAAATAGCTAAACTTACGAAATAGAAGAGACAAGTACAATACAAAAATCCCACAAAGCTAGGTGCTTTCTATAAAACAGAAATAAATATGTTATAAAACATGTCCATTAAATTGAAAACTTTTTGAGCCACTATCATTCCACTTTGTGTCTGGAATGAGGAGCTCTGAAAAAGCGCTGATGTCATACTCTTGCTTACTCACAATTGTATGCATCAATTGTGGGGAAAAAAAATACCCACCAAAGATTTTTAAATGGCAAAGGAACTGCTCATTACCTCAAGCTTACTAGATGCAGAAAAGACTATAAAACTGAGGGCTGCTGCAGTATCACATCCTTGTTCAAGGATGGCTGGACAAACCCAGCAAACACATCTCTTCTAAATCATAGAATTGTAAGATTGGAAGGGACCTCAAGGATCATCTAGTTCCAACCCCTTGCCATAGGCAGAGACACCTCCCACTAGAACAGCTCACTCAAGGCCTCCTCCAACCTGGCCTTGAACACCTCCAGGGAAGGAGGAGCCACAACCTCCCTGGGCAACCTGTTCCAGTGCCTCACCACCCTCACTGGAAAGAACTTCCTCCTAACATCCAGTCTAAATCTCCCCTCTGCCAGTTTAAACCCATTGCCCCTAGTCCTGTCATTGCAAGACCTTGTAAATAGTCCCTCCCCAGCCTTCCTGTAGCCGCCTTCAGATACTGGAAGGCTACTACAAGGTCTCAAAGCCTTCTCTTCTCCAGCCCAAACTCTCTCAGTCTGTCCTCATAGGAGAGCTGCTACAGCCCTCTGATCATCTTCCTGGCCCTCCTCTGGACCTGCTCCAACAGTTCCATGTCCTTCCTGTGCTGGGGGCTCCAGAACTGCACACAGTACTCCAGATGAGGTCTGAGGAGAGCAGAGTAAAGGGGGAGAATCCCCTCCCTTGCCCTGCTGGCCACACTGCTCTTGATGCAGCCCAGGACTTGGTTGCTGTCTGGGCTGCATGCACACACTGCAGGCTCATGTTGAGCTTTTCATCAACCCAGACCCCAAGGTCCTTTTCCTCAGGGCTGCTCTCCAGCCATTCACCACCCAGCCTGGATTTGTGCTTGGGATTGTGCCTACCCAGGCAATACTCTGGTCTGCTTAGAAACGTTTAACTTCAGAACAATTAAGGTACTATTGGAAAAAAACACCTTTTGTGACAGGTTTGGGTTTTTGCTTAGCGGTGCTGCTGCATCTAGGCCTAGAACTGCAGGAATACGCTCCTCAAGCTCCATTTCTGAAATGAGCATATCCCCACCATGGAATACAACTATTCAATATAATTAGTAATAGGCAGTGAAGAGCTTTTGTCGCTGTTTCATTGGAATTTTTAAGCAATCATTAATATATTGTTATTTCTGCAGAAGAAGTTATCACCTGCTTTTCCTGCACGGCACAATTTCACCCTATCCTTTAATAGGGGCAACAGCATTCAGCTCCAGCAGAACTTACACTTCTCAGTCCATCTCTGTGCTTCAGGGACTCAAAGTGAAAATTCCTTGGTTGTTTCTAAAAGAAAAAAAAAATTATTTCTAAAAGAAACTAATTTCATTTCAATGACTGACAATGTGAGAAATGCATACACATTCATCCATCATTTGCTTTGGATCACCTATTTCATTAGCTCCTACTGTTTTTACAAAATTGGAAGTTGCAGTACTCCATGAGAAGCACTGTGGATAAACTCAAAAGCAGCATGCAGCCTCATTATCAAACAACTAAGAATCTAATAAACAAGAAAAAAAGTGGCTGAAAGCACTGAGGAAATGGAAACAAAAATACCTCATGGTGGATACTGTTGGTCAATTGATGCCTTTCAAGACACAAGGAATTCCTCACCGTGATCTATCCAAGCACCTTGACCTCAAGAGATATTTTGAATGCATTTCCATGTTTGAGGACAATACACTGGATAAACAACAAATTTATTGCCGCACATATCACTTTAACTAAAAAACACTGAGGATCTTAATATGAGAGTATTAATATCAGTTTTCAAAAACCTCACTTTTCAACACAGCCTCTTCACTGCAATGGCCAGTTAGCATTCAGTTTATGCTGTGGGTTTTCTAAAGGTGTTTCCACTTACAAACGTGTTCTTATTTTGAGATTTGGGGTTTGTTTGAGGTTCCCCATTCACCCCATTAGTCACTGTCATCTCCTTTCTAAATCTGAAGGCTAAAGGAATAGAAAAAATAAGACTATTCACTACTTTTCATGCCAAATTTGTAACTTCTAAAATGTAATATCTCCCTACACTTCTTCAGAGAAAATACTATGCGAGTTAAGGCACAATTACCATTAACAGGAGCCATGAGTGAAAAGGCTGCCTTCAGCGGTTTCATCATGCTATTCCCTCCACTCTTATACAATCCACTCATCATCAGACTTCATCCTTCCACTTTCCATCTATAACTCTTGGATCCCCTTTCCTTTTATCTCATACATCTGCACTTCACAGACCAGACAATCCTTGTAGGTCCCTTGCAATGGAAATATTCTATTGCATTCATCTCCTCTGCACCTTAGCACCTTCAGAGCACTTCCCTCTTCCTACCTCGAGAAACCTCCCACTATATTCCCCTCCATTCCAGTGATGCTGCTTCTGGGTTTTCCACCATGCAGACCATAGTTCTTAGGAGAAAACAAAGAGTCATCAAATAGTTGGAAGATGGCCAGGAAGACAAGTAGAAGCCTTTCTGGAACATGGCATTAGAAGACCTAATTTGATGATAGCTTTTGCTTTCTTAACCATAACGTGACTATCAAGGGTACCGTTGGGTATGAAAGGGGAGGTAGACAGTGCATATACAGTACTCCTGTGCCCCCTAGAGCATTGTATTGAAGAACTTGGGAGTTACTTAAGATTGCTAGGGATATAACGTAGCCTATAGACATTTGAAACTGGTTTAATGTAATGTAAGCTTAAGGGATTTATATACAATATTTCTACAAACTTTCTTTTCCATTACGCCCTTCAGATGCCCTTTAGCTGGCAGCTTAGTGTAAGAGCTGATGGACTATTTATAGCAGACTTTTAAATCACATTTAGGTATTTATAAAACATCCTGTCTAGTGAAGGCTTCCATGGTCTGCTTTCATTCATGTCTGCTGGTAGTAAAGGCTATGCAATATGAGGTAGTAAAGCAGGCCAGTAAACCAGGCACAGTATCAAAGCACTGATGCTCAGATAAGGTCTTTACCACTGATCAGTTTATAAATGAATGCACCTAATGAAATGACACACAACTAAGCATAGCCAAGTGTCTTAAAATGGAAGAGAAACAATAGTTACAAACAAGCCCATGTAATAAAACTCTCCTACAGTAAGGAAAGATGCTGGATCTGTCTATCCAGCATCAATAGAAGTAATCTCAAATTGAACCAAAATAAGCAACTCTTACATACTTCAGTTCTTTGCAACTTTTCTAAAAGCTGTCCATACTATCTGACATTACATTTTCAACCTCACATACCCCCATCCCAACTGTATTCAATTTTTGTTGCTTCTGTTTAGTATTTCTCATACCATATCTAAGAACCAAACATTCANAAACCTCCACAATTTTTTTTATACTTTTCAAGGTTTAGACTATTTTTTTTTCTCTGTTCTGTTTCACCGCAATTTAAATTGATCCATCTAGGATAAGGAAGTGATAAACTTTTCCCTGAATAAACCACAATCACAGTTTATGGTATTATTTACTGAGCCATAAAATAATCATTTGTCTACTCGTTTCGGAAAATACAAAGGATCATTTTCCTTTCAGGGAGTATAATCCAAGTGGAATATTGTGATTCAGTCATGACCAGCAAAACATGTTCCTATGTGGAGCATGACTACCAAATGAAAATAGGCAGAGTGATGACACTGTTCTGTGTGCTGTTTCAAATGGCCCAGGTACTGCCAGTATAAAAACAATTATATTAAATGGTCTTGATAAATGTAAAGGAGCGTGAATGATACTGCATAATCAGAGAAATGGGCAAAGTAATATTAATGGCATTTGTGGACTGGTAGACTAATTTGGAACACATTTCAATCACATTTTCTTCAGCATCAGCAGGGAGCAATTTTGTAACAATATCTGTAAAGAAATTTAGGATTCATCTAAAAGCTGCATATGCATATGAAGTTTTGTTACCCTTGATCTCAAAGGAAAATGCCTCTAAAGGAAATGAAATGGCATTTAACAAAGATAATTCATTTGGTCAACTGGCTATGCCCTAAAGCACAGTGAGTTCTTCCTCCTTTCTCTGAATTAGACCTGTTACTTTACACCCAGCTCTGTGAGCAGCCATCACAGCCAGTGTCTGCAGCAGTTACAACTCTGCTCTGCAGGGGCAGCTCTCACTCCCTCGTAACTGTCCTAAATGTAAATTAACTTCTTCCTCGTGGGCTGATTTCTCACTTTCAAATTTACAGTTTTTACAGTCTCCTCTACCCTTATTTTAAAGCCTCAGCAGCTCAGAAGGCCCTAGGGCCACAAAGCCCCCACGCGCCGGTACAGCCTTAGAGGCCTGATTAAAGTTTCCAAAGAAGCTTCATGAGGCCTCCTCAATGCAGCCTCCCAGGACAGCCAAAAGAAATAACTTACTGAGCCGTTACCAAAACTGACTGTGCACTGCAACAAAGTGGTGCTGCACACCTGTAGCAAGTATTTGCCGTTTGCCTAGACGTTAGCTTACCGTTCCAGGAGCAACTCTCCTTAACGCTACGCTTACTGGATTTGACAATGCAGAACAGATCCCCAGCATCATGTTACTACGCTCAAGCGTTTTAAGCACAAATACGTATCTCTGGTCTCCAAGGGGAGGTCTGAGGCGCCCGCAGCGGAGGCCTCAGGCCGCTGGGGCTGCTGTCGGGCCTCCCCGCGGCGCCTTTCAGGCTCACCGCCGGCGGCAAGCACCCTTGGCCGGGCCAGCACAGGGCGTCTACTCGACCCCGGCCGGGCGAGCTTCTGTCCATTACTCTTTCGCGCCTGGTGCCCTTCTGCGCTTTGAAATGTCTGGTCGAAGGGGCAGATTCTCTTACGAGCACCACCACGGCCGAGCACGGTACGACCTCTGCTGTGAGAGCGCGAGGCGCCCCAACCGTCCTACGAGTTCTGCTAGTGGGCGGGGCGCGCACGGGCGGCTGCGGGCGGCAGCGGGGCGGGGAAACCCGAGAGCGAGGCTCCTCGCCCGTACGCTGCGGGCTTTCACATGGTGTATTCTCCCCGCTTGTTAGTTGTTTACACACGCTAACGAGTTGTGAGTGCAGAGGCTGGTGAGGGCAGAGAAGGCATCGAAACCTTCCGCGTCACCAAAGGAAGGTCAGGGGCATGGGGGACTGGCTAGAGGCCTCTCACTGGCTGCGGGTACTGGAGGCACCCTCAACTCCCAGATTACTCGCGAGGTCCTCTGTGGGTGTGAGTACACCCACGTCTGCTGGGTTATGCACATGAGGATTTTTTTTTTCCTATTAAAACTTGACAGGGAAGCGCATCGCCTGCCCGGTGATACCGAGGAAACAAGAGCCCCGCAAAGGGCACACGGGCAGTTAGTACGAGGGCTTCTTCCCTGCTCCAGGCTGTTCTGGCAGCGCTGATGGCTGCATGGTTTCATAATCATGTGCCAATTTATGTAATATGAAGAGCTGCATAACGTCAAAGGAAGCAACCTGAGTTACTTTCCCTCGCCCGCAGCCCTCATCGGCAATGATTTGCAGGCTTTCGTCAGTTTCTGCTAGCTAGCTATGCTATTATAATGTAATAGTTGTAACAACAGGCATCTGCCTCTGAGGAGTTCCTTGAGCTTGTTCAAATCTCAGTTGCAGTACTACTAGTGCAGGTTGTATTGCAGAAAAAATGCCCTAGAATGTTCTTGGTAATCCAGTGAGTCTGTGGACTCATGCAAGATCTGGGTTGCTTACCAAACAATAAAATGCCATAACCACGTGGTATACTGAGATGTCAGTTACCTGTGTCCTGTCAGTCTTTTCCATAAAGTACCACCAAAGTTTCAGCAATGTCCTGTAAGTGGGATGGGAGCTAAGAATTCCAGAAAATGTTCTGCATCTCGCCCTCCAAGTCCTGTTGACAGTATCTTTAAATATGTGACCAAGCTAAAGGGAATTAGATACAGATTGTCAGATGAATTTCAGTAACATATGGCTACATATCACCAAGGAACATTCCATAAGAATCTGTGAATTTCTTGATTTCAGTGTTTCTCCTTCATTTGTCCTACATCTGGGAACATGGGCATAAGGATGCTTTTGTTTCCTATTTTGCTCTCTTTGTTTAGACTGATAGTTCTCACCTCAAAAGGACTGTCACAGTCTGAGTAAACAATGTCTGGCACAGTGCAGCCCCATAATCCATGCTATAAAAATGCTAGATAGCAAAATTAAAGTGATCTCAAATATTAATAAAGCGCTCATCACTCTACCATCCAAACACAAAAAGTAATAATGTTTCCCCTTAAGTATAACTAATCCCCAGAAGTGGATTTTTTTCACATATTTTGTATGATCTATGGAGTGACCTGGTCTCAAAGATGCTATGAATGTCACAGCATTTTAAATTGTCCTGTTCCTGATGGCTTAAATTCTTAGATTTAAACACACTCAATTGTGAAGTCAGAAACAAACCTGAAGCAATCATTGGGGATGTGTTTAATTTCCCGCCCCTACTGTTGATTAAGGCTTATCTTCTGCTTGGTGTTACTCATCAAAAAACAAAACAAAACAAAAAGTTATGGAGCACATAGCACCAGTTCCAGTCAAATGCTTTAGAAAGGCTGCTGTTATGAAAAGGATTTTCTAATAAGGGGAATAATGATCTTCAGATTCTGACCTCCTGGCACGGTACTGAGATTTATCAGGAGGGGCATGTGACTGATTAAGACACACAGCCCCAGCTTGAAGGAAACAGCTGCTCATTTCATGCTTTAGCACTTGGCAGCTGGACAAGGAAGGGTGATGTTTGTGTTGAATACCTCTACAGAACCAAGTACAGTAAGTGATTTCCCCTCTTTTTGTGGGTTTGTTTGGTTTTGGGGGGTTTTGTTTTGTTTTGTTTTCCTAAACTGCCACTGCTTTCCTATTTTCATCCTAGACCTTTTGTAAAAACACTTAAGGGTGAGGCATATTTGTGTCACTTCATTGATAACCAGTCATTCATGCTCAGAATGCCTATATTTTTGTGATCTGTGATCAGTAACAATGTTGGTTTTGCTCTTGCGGGAACAAGGCAGGTATGGTGTTTTGTTCTTGTGCTGCCTGGGGAGGGAAAATAGTGTTTATTTACTCAGATGATGGAGTGAAGAGGTTGCTTATGGTTAACTTATTTTCCTTTCTCTTTAGAGCTAGTAAACAGGTAATGGTGCAGCTTGAGTATAGAGCATTTTTAGTGTTTGGCTTAAAATACTCATGTAAATAATTGACAGAGGTACACCCTCAAAATAGTGCAATCGGTCTGAAGAAAGTTGATTATAACTGGTTGCTTTTTAGAGGTGAATGCAGAGATTTATTTTTGTTTAGGAAAACAAAGTAGAGAGAAATACAGGAAAACAGTAGAGATGTACTGATTAAGATATAATTGAGTAATTCTGGATAATGCATAATCACATTGTGAAGATTAAAAAAAAAAACTTTAAAAAAGCAAACAAAAAAAACACCAAAAAAAAAACAAAGCAGGGAGTGTCATAGATGTCTCCAAGTTTTTAATTTTATTTATTTTTGGATACTTGCATTTTAGATGTTTTTGCTTCACGGATAATTGATTTTTCCAATCTGACAATTTATGACTGATATGGTCTGAAGTTTTGCTTTAAAACACAAGAATTGGAGTGTGGGATATATTTAAAAAGAACTGTTGATTTTTTTTGTTTGTTTGTTTTGTTTTGTTTTGTGTTTTGTTTGGAGAGAGAGACGAATTAGGGTTTTGGAGGAAGACTTAGGAGGAGTGGAAACAAATGAATAGGTGATGGAGCTTTGTATGTGATGTGACTAAGGGATGCCAGGTGCTTTGGAGAAGGTTAAAGAGGGACAGAGGTAGAGAGCAGTGGGATCATGTTGAGGAAAGTGTATATCAAATCAAAAAGCCTGAATTTCAGAACAGGACCAAGGATAACCAACCTCTCGTCAGTTTTAGTGAACCACGTGGTTGATCCTTTAAAGATACTTAAAAAAATAATCTTAATCTGAAGTCTTCCCATGTAAGAAAGATGAATGTTATGTATTTCCCCCTGAAAGCTTGCCTTTCTCTTCTAAACCATAGTTTATGACTTTGTTGGTTAAGTGGAAATTTTATAGGAAAATGTCAATCAGTTTCAGTTGCTCGCAGAAACAGAAGTCTGCCTGGCTTCCTGCCTGTTCGAGTGTCCCAGGGTAAACTCCCTTTGAACCAGCTAAAGTACTATCAGGCTGTGGTTACGCTGCAGCCCTCCCACGGAGATGGTAGCACCATGAATGTAGCAGACCTGCAGGGCTTCGATGTGCCTGGGTTTGCATCCAGGAGCTCCTAGCTCCCCAGGAACAGTGGCTACGGTGGAGCCCTTCAATGGCCTGTCCAGGTCTCTATCCCAAGTGGCACAGGGAGAGTAACCGTTCCACTCTCACCTTTTTGTTCTGACCCCAGAAGAGCTATTTTTGTTCCTCCACCACTATAGGAATTCTAAAATTTGAATAAGACTATGCCACAGTGTGCTTGTCCCCAGATGTTGTATTTTATGTTTGTGATTAATATCCTCTATTAAGCAAACTGCTCAGTCAGACAAATAGAACTGCTGAAGGGTCATGCTTTAAACCTAAGTTAATTTCAGAATCCATCAGAAAATAGATAGAAGTTCAGACTATTCCTGATTTTATTCCTGGGCATCCCTGGGAAGTAAGTGTGGCATAAAAGGAAACTAGTGATGGTTGCATGGTAAACATTAGATAACTGCACGGCTGATCTCGCTCCTTCAGACAACAATGTCTGAGAACACGTTGTCACAGAGGTCACTGAATTGTCTCAAATGTGATCAGACAACTCAGTTTTGTGTCTCAATGATATTAAGGTAATTTACAATTAAAGAGAGTAAACCTGAAAAGGTTAAGGTAAACACCCCTACTTTATTTGCAGCTTCTAGCTGTCATTGCTGTATCTTATTTTGAATTAAATTCAAGACTGATAACTAGATTTTTAAATCCTCTGCAAAATAAAGAAAACTTGATGAACATTACAAGATTCTCAGGAGTGCAGTTGTTTCATGCCTCATCACCAACTCATTTTGATAGGGACACTTAGTATACATTTGAGAAACCAGTGTTGCAGTCTTCAGGGTCTTCTTACTTTGTGGCTTTTCTAATCAATTCCAGCTGCAACATCTGTTACTGTAGCACACCAGTCATGGAATACCACCGGAACACACACTGGTTTGTCTACTTGCGCATAAGACACAGGGTACCAGCGCTCTTTCATATTTCTCTATAACATCCTCATCTCAGGAAAACACATGCTCAGGTTTTTTTAGTATACTCACCCCTCCACAATGTTCATGTTAGTCAAGGCAGGTCTACATAGGCATGAACTACATGAATTGAATTCCAGCATGTTTTGTTTGAGGAAGAGCACAGCTCTTGCATTTCCCATTGATGCATCTCCAGAAAATCCAATACCTGAGAGAAATTGCTCATACTGGATTATTTTTTTTTTTTAAATTACATAGTAGAGGATTCACTAACAGCATGACCATTGCTGTCTCCCTGCAGAAGCTCAGTGCATGCTCATACCACTGAGAACTTTGTAAGATTCCTGTTAAATCCTTTTTCTTTACTCTGTGGAAATGATCAGAGCAGCCTTAAAATTCCCTGAATATTTCTATGGTATAGTAAAACATCTAGATGGAGACAAACCACAATTTTGCCAGCCACTCTCTCTAATTGAAAACGCCATTATAGAAAGAAATCACTCCCAAGAAGTTCCTGGATAAAGAAAGGAAACTAGTTTTTTTAAATAGTGAAGGGGTAGTTGTGCAGTATATTTTTTTTTTTCCCCTAAGCTGTCCAGTTCTGGCTACAGAATATTTGTACAGGTACTCTGAACAGCTTGCACAGAATGTTTTCTGTTGACATAACACTTTTCCATGCTTGATTTGACAGACTTTTCTTTTTGATAGGTCCTTTCTTTTTAAATCAGGAATGGCAATGTCTTATACCTGAGTCTTTGAATAAAAAATATTAAATAATTTCTCAGGTATTCTGATTGTTTTTTCTGTGCATTGATTTTCTCTCTGTTTTTTGTTTGTTTGTTTGGCCTTTGGTTTGTTTGGGTTTTTTTGGTCTGGGGTGTTGGTTTTNTGGTTTGGGGGTTTGGTTTTTTTTTTTTTTTGTGGTGGTGGTGGTTTTGGGGGGGGGTTGTTGTTGATTGGTTGGTTTGGGGTTTTCTTGGTTAGGGTTTTGTTTGGTTGGCTTGGTTTGTGTTTGAGGTTGGTTTTTGTTGGCTTTTTTTTTTTTCCATTTCAATGTGACTAGACAGTACTTTTTCATTAATAAGTTTCCTTGTTGCTATAGCATAAAATAATGTTAGAAGCATTGGGACAGAGGGGAGCTTTTGTCTTGTAATAAAAGTAAAATAATATCAACTACAAGCATGACAATATTAACAAAACAGACCTGATTAATCCAGTTCACATACAAGGAATAATCCTTCAAATGCATAGGTATTTGGTGAGCTGAACTTATGAGTGGTTCCATCAGAAAGTTCAGCTTACCTCTAAATGTGTATGGGGTCAGGATCAAAGTGTAGGTGTGTGGAAATACCCATACAACTGGTGTTTACAGTGCAGCTGAAAATATGATTGCCCCTGAGAATTAACTCTGGTTGCTTTGTTAACCATCTGCTATCTCACTTCTCTGAATAACTGCTCCCTTTACTGCAGTTTCCTCTAACCACATTCAGATAGGTGAAACAGTTTGACTCTCTACAGTATACTTTCCCATCTGTGATCTATCATATTCCCTTTACTGATCTGGAGTATCTCAGGCAAGGAGGAAAGGCTTCAACATCTCAAGAGTCTGCCAGGTGTAATAATCTATGCAAAATCAGTGAAACCTGAGTTATTCTTGTTCGGTTGGTAAGAATGATATATCAGTAGCTAAAATATATTAATATTATGTGTTATGTTTTTCAACATGCTTCCATACACAACTCCTTCTGCTACTGTTAAAACTGCCTCTCTTCTTAACCCCTACTGTGAAAACAGATACTCCACTCAGAGTAGTGGTGGGCTTGTACAAGAGAGTCTGTAGTGTGGGAAGTGTATGCTGGAACAAGATCTCCAAGATGAACAAAGTTTTTCCATTCCTTTTGATGTACAATTTGCTTCACATGTTTAAAACAGTTTGATGACTTAGAATCACAGAATCATAGAATGGTAAGGTCAGAAGGGACCTCAAAGATCATCTAGTTCCAGCCCCCTGCCATAGGCAGAGACACCTCCCACTAGCACAGGTTACTCAAGGCCTTGTCCAACCTGGCCTTGAACACCTCCAGGGAGGGAGGAGCCACAACCTCCCTGGGCAACCTGTGCCAGTGCCTCACCACCCTCAATGTAAAGAACTTCCTCCTGACATCTAGTCTAAATCTTCCCTCTGCCAGTTTAAACCCATTGCCCCTTGTCCCGTCATTGCAATACCTTGTAAATAGTCCCTCCCCAGCCTTCCTGTAGGCTCCCTTCAGATACTGGAAGGCTACTATAAGGTCTCCTCAAAGCCCCAACTCTCTCAGCCTGTCCTCATAGGAGAGCTGCTCCAGCCCTCTGATCATCTTCATGGCCTCCTCTGGACCCGCTCCAACAGTTCCATGTCCTTCCTGTGCTGAGGGCTCCAGAACTGCACACAGTTTTCAGTGTAGAAATTAGTGTTAGAGTCTGATATTCAAGTCAGTAATACATGGTATGGTCAAATAGATTGAATGGGAGTTACACTGGACATATTTGCATGCTCGCTAAACATGTTGATAAGGCTGCCTTTCACACATGGCTCAAGGTTGTATGTATTCTTTGTCATAATGCTATATTCTTTTTCATATGATTTAAAAAGATCTAACTTTTCTTCAGCTTCAATTCTGGCTTCGCCAAATTGAGTTTTCTTAATCTGAAATAGCATTATTACAGATAGGCTTCCATTCATAACCCACAATTCACTTAGGGCCACCCAATTCATAATCTTGGTGCTGGTTCATATGGCACCCCTGTCCTTCATGGGCTTTAGTACAGCTTCTAGGAGGATCTGTTCCATGATCTTCCTGGACACAAAGGTGAGGCTGATTGGCTGGTAATTTCCAGGGTCCTTTTTTCTACCCTTTTCAAAAATTAGCACAGTATTTCCCTTCTTCCAGTCACCAAATACTTCACCTAACTGCCATGACTTTTCAGATGTCACAGAGTTTATCATGGAACTGCTTGCTTTGCAGTGCCCCAATGTTTGAAACCAGAGCTTGTTGGGAAATTTCTGATCTTGGTAGGGGGAATTTAAAACAAGCAGTTTATGCAAATAGGTGATTGATTACTGGTGGGGCAAATCACTTGAGAAAATCTTCACTCGACTCAATTTACTGCCTGACTATAGAGTGATTTTTGTAATCTGAATCAGAATAGCCATGACATTCCAGCCTTATCACACCATTCATGAAATACCTTCCTTAAAAGACTAACAACATCTCCTCTGCTAAAGATGCCTTGCTGCTTGCTTGCTTACTCATGTTCTGCTTTACCAAATTCATGAACGCATACTTCCTGGAACAGCTGCCACCCTTCCTAAAGCTCTTGGTTTCCAGGCCCTGCCCTAATGACTGTCTATATATTTTTATCTTGAGTAGGCATTGGGGCAAAAACTAGAATTCACTTTTTTTTCATTCCTTCTTGAGTGCTCTTCCCCTTAAATTACTCAGTCATAGTCTTTCATACTTTCTCTCTGCAGTCCAAAACCACTTCATCGTTTCTTTTATTATTATATATTTTATTTCATTGAATATTATGAGGGCTGGGTGTCAAGAGGGAGGGGACAGGCTCTTCTCAGTTGTGCCTTGCAATACGACAAGGGCCAATGGATATAAACTATAGCACAGGAAGTTTCACCTCAATATAAGGAGGAACTTCTTTCCTGTAAGGGTCACAGAGCACTGGAACAGGCTCCCCAGAGAGGTTGTGGAGTCTCCTCCTCTCAAGATTTTCAAGCCCCATCTGGATGTGTTCCTGTATGACCTGCACTAGGTTATGGGTCTGCTCTGGCATGGGGGTTGGACTCAATTTCCAGAGGTCCTTTCCAACCCCTAACATCCTGTCATCCTGTGACAAGTGTGATTATTTCATTCCACTGGTGTTCTGTGGCTGGTAAATCTACTTTGTAGTCTCAGCTGAAGCAGTGAGAGATTTACAGTCTCTCCACTCACAGGAAGAATTGATTCTGTATGTCTCACAGCTTTAAGGAATGTTCAGAAGTCTTGTACAACCAGCATCATGGTTGCACCTATCTAGTATGGGAGTGATGTGCTAGGTGTGACCAATGGATGCCTAATATAAACAAGATGGAGGTGTTTCTGATATACTGATCTCAAAAGGATTTAGGACTGACCTAAACAGGGTTTTCCTTGGTGTTGCTGATTCTGAGAGGCTTCTCAAAGCCTACTGTTGGGCATTTAATATTGAAAACAAAGAAAAAGGCTAAAAAGTGTAGGCAATCACTCTCTGGGGTGAAATGATGAAAAACAAGTGACCAGGGTGAGAATCACAATCACATCCCTGAGATCAGGCCCAGGAAGTGAAAGGGAGACAGAATTTGGGTGTTTAATCCTTCTTTTGGCTCTTAGCTCACACCATGAAATCAAAATAAGAGAGGTGTTTTTCAGAGTAATATATCGTAAGTAATGGCTCTTTTGCAGTTTGCTTCATGTCTGTGTTTCAAAATACGAGGTGTTTTTTTTTACAAATTCTTTAGCTGATGCAATGATTTGGAAATTCGTGTATATATCATGCATATAGAAACATAATTTGTTCTTGTAAGAAAGCTTGAACAACAGCAAGGTGGTTTGAAAACTTGACTGCAATAGCAATCAGTATTTCAGTGCAGAATAGTGGAGAAAGAAAAATGAGTTCCTGAGCCCCTATCTCAGATTCTAAATCCAGATCTTACTAACACCTCCTGCTCTTAAATTTCCTCTCCTTACTTGATAATTTTTTTCACTTCATATTACATTTGCCATGTAACTGCAGGATTTTTATTTTTTTTTAATCAGACCCTTCCAGAAATTCTGATATGCTTTTTATATTTGATAAATGCGTGCTGAGGAGTAAATAGTTGTGAGTTTTCTCTATAAACACAAATCAGGCAGGCTTGGATTAATTTAATAAGTATCTTCCAAGTTGCTTCTGGGAGCGATGTGTTTGGGATGGCCTGAACCAGCTGTTGCAGAGGTGTTACAGTAACAATTAGCTGAAGAGGTTTTGTTCATACAGCCAAAAAAAACACTTGATGGAGTATATGATTCTCAGCTGTTACAGCAACTACTCTTGTTGCTTTTCAAATAACGGTGAATCTTTGGCATAGCATCTTTAC
>VWYK01030611.1:12580-25975 GCA_013399775.1 Semnornis frantzii | reverse complement strand
TGTTTTTTTTCTTTCTCTCGCAGGTAAACAGTTTCAAACCAACTAGGTTGCATAGTTCTAACGTTGTAAGCACCTTTTGCAAAATGTAACTTTTATTCTTTCATTTGTTCCTTTTTAAAATTATTTTATTATTCGTTTTTCTTCACTTTTTTCCTTTTTTTCTTTTTTTTTTTTTTATTGTAAATGTAGTGCAGAAGATGAAGGTGTATACACCTGCACAATATTGTCCCTTTACCAACGTTTAGTATATGTCTGTGCATAGTGTCTGTATGTATAGAGATATGTATAGAAGCCCACAACCATATAAATATACACACAAACACTACCCACCTACTCAGTTCCTTGGTAAATTTGGGGGGGAAAGTGCCAGTGAATGTAGTGTTCATACACGTGGCTTTTCAAGGAATTTCAACGACAGTTTGGACTTAGTCCAAATTGCTGCAGGTTACATGAGCTGCTACCACGGCTTGAACTGATGGGTAACTAAGGGAGGGAACATAACTCCCCTAGTAGTAACTAACGTTTAGTATACTATGTCATAACATAAGGAGCATACTGAAAGGAAGGGGAAATCCCCAACCCATACCGCCATTCAGATGCATCTCATTCAAGCCCGGGTTCACGTAGCTTTTTCTTCCTTTTTATAGCTGAAGTCTTTTCTGAACCTCCATAAGTCTTTTTATATTCTCTTTTCTCTCTCTTTTTTTTACTCTTTTATTTCTGATGATTGTTTCATTCAAGAAAGGTTATACCATGTCCGGTCTTTCCTCTTCTTGGGCTTTTGATACATTTTCTTCTCAACATAGTGGGAAGGATCTTGCGCACACATGTGTCTACGAACAGCCACACTCCTCCACAATCATATTCTGGATGTCTTTTTTTATGATGTTCTGGCCGTCATCGTAGTAGAGCATGGACATGGGCCGCAGCTTGGTGGGCACACAACATGACTTGAGGTTGGCAAAGGGGCTATGTCCCCGCATGCGGTAATGATTGATGACAGTGGAGTGGAAAGATAGCGATGAACCAGATGTGCCTGCTATATGGCTGGGACACTCCCCTTCGCAGTAGTTGGCGTGATAACCTGTAGGTGCAATGATCCAGTCACTCCACCCTATGTCTTTGAAGCTGACAAAGAACTGCTTCTTGCAGCAGATGTTGACTTTGCCATCACACTCCAGGCCTCGTCTCCTCCGCCTGTGCTGGCGGTCCTCCGAGTGCCGGGCAAGCATCATCAGGAAGGGCCGATGTGATTGCTCCTTCTCCTCTTCTCCTGTGAATTCTCCAGGCTCCTTTTCTTTCCCTTCCCCATCATCTTCCTTTTTCTTCTTCTTGCCCAGTAGCACCAGGCTGGCTCCAGTCTCTTGGCACAGGTCACAGGCAATCCGCACATCCAAAGAGCTCTTGCCCTGGTCCAGGAGCCTCTGTACGCTGCTGGAGACAGGAAAGATGTGCCAAGTGCTCTTACGGGTGTCCACTGCCTTTTCTGAGATCAAAGTCTCACTCCTTTCACCTTTCAGCCCCCCATCCTCCATATCTTCTGCTCCTTCAGAGTTTCCTTTTGGCTGCCGTTGCTGTTGAAACAGGCGGATGGTGACTTTTGTCCTGCTCCGATTGGCCTTGGAGACCTTCAGAAAGAGCCACACTTCAGCATGTTCCACCACGGACAATTCACTGCCTTCCTTGGAAATCTCAAAGTGCAACATTTTCTTGGCTGTGCCTGATTTGGTAAATGGAAATAGGAAGAACTTGTTAGTGTGTCTGCTTGCATTCTGCTAAAGAGAGTTCTGTTAACTCTCACAACAGTCATGAGGGTTTCCTACTTGGCTCTTTAAATTTTTATGACTCTTCTGTTCTAACCTTCCTTCACCTCATCCCCTCCTCAGTTAGCCTTTTGTGAAAACTCCCTCTTTAGAAAAGTATTTCTTTACCTCTTGTTTTCCAGTATCACATTTTAACCAAAGCATTTCCTTACAGTAATGATGCAGTCATTTGAGTAAAGCATCTCAGCGCAAAGGAGCATCAGCAGCTGCTAAGAGCTAATTTGCCTAAGCTGTCTTTTTGATCACTGATAGCTGAAAGGTTAAAATGCTTTTGTGAAGACAGTTCATGGCTATAGTGCTGCACGTATAGAAACCCAGACCTAATCACTTGCATTAGAGAATGAGTTCCAGCCTTGACAGTTCTTTGGCAATGCTTTGAAAGGTGTGTAGGAAAGAGGTCTATATTCTCTGCCTCCTTAAAATGCCATTTTTCACGTGCATCCTAAAATAAGTTTTAAATGTCAATTGTTTCAAAAACAATTGAATATTAAAATATGAGCCTCAACTTCAAGAGCTTTGCAGAATTACATTGTAAAGAATTGCAGAATTGCAGCAGACTTCATCCTGTGAGATGTTAGCTGTAGATCCTGTTCTTAATTTAACACACTGTGCTCGCTGTGATTATAGTAATGGTGAATACACTGAGAAATGAGCTAAAGAACTGTATAATTATGGGGATGGTTCTCTGGCATAATTGTATCAACTTGCTGAGATGTCATGATGATGATTATGATGGTGAGGGGGTGTTTCTCTGATACAGAGCTCATATCTCTGGCAGAAGTTGGAATGAATAATGAGGGCTGTTTAATGATTTGATCACTAGAGCATGAAAAAGTTAAGAGAGAATGAATTAGCTGGGGGCTGGTGGTGGTTTTTTTGTTTTTTGGGTTTTTTTCTTTAAGAGAGGTACTTCTATATTTTCTTGACAAAAGAAAAAGCCATGTTGAGATCTTTTGTTCCTTCCCATCATGGAGGCCTGGGTGCACTGGGATCCCATATTTGAAATGCGCAGATATCTGACCACAGTGAGACAGAAACACTGCATTCATAATTATCACTTTGTCAATATTATTCTCGAGCTACCCACAGCTGCTGACCCAATTCTCTGTGCGGTGGTTCTGCTTGTTAGGGAACCAGAACGTTGCAAGTGATGATCAAAACAGAAGCTGTTGGACACATACAGTAAAAATGGCTCATGGCAGCAAGGCTCTCTCTCTCTGTATTTCCCATTGCCACTGAGATCCACTGGTACAGTCTCCCTCACCATCTCCCTGCTCCCCTGTTCTCAGGTGAGAGAGAAGTGGGACAAAATCACAAGAGACGCCTATCCCATATTCATTTGCCGGTTCAGGAGTTTTGGCTTTATCAAGTCTGTAGGCAGACGGTGCTGCCCTGGGGCTACCTGTTGCCTTCCTCCTCTGCTAAGTTCTGGCACTGACACATCCAGCTTCCCCGGGTGGCATTCCCAGGTCAAAGGGACAGACGTTTCTGAATTACAGTGGCCAAAGGGCACAGTGTTTTGGGTTTGTTTTCCTTCTAAGTGAGAGTGTGAAATTGTAGATTTTAACTGTCACTGAGATAGGGAAACACATGGTTTGTGTTAACTGCTTCTCACAGGCTTTGCTGGTGCCAGTCTCCAAAGTGAGCTGCATTAATTTCTTAGGGAGCTGCACGAGGCAGTGGAACTATTGCTTAGAAAAGGAAGTTGCTTATAGAAAAGGACAGAGCAAGAGGTCCAGCACTCTAAGACATGGAGGAGTTACTGCTTTTCTCTGATTTAAAAATAAGAGAAAATAATAAAATAATATTAATTCAGTAACGACTGAAAGTTCTCAGCAGCTAACAAGTTTTTTTTCCATTCTGGAAAAAAGCAAAGCTGCCAATTGTGTTGGAGCAGAGGGCAGCTGATAAGCATTAATCCCCTTCCAGCCCGGGTTGCAGACTATGAGGAGACCTACAATGACATTCCTCCACTCCAAGGAAAGTCTGCTTCAAGAGCTTGGTTGCCTTGTAAGTAGAAATGTTATAAAGCATGTTCTCTGTGAGAATGGATAGAGCTAAGGCCTTTGAGGACCATCCAATCAGCCTGTGGCTTCGTCTCACCCCCCCTCCAATTCTTTTTCCTAACACAAGCTTCTAACTTTAGCTTATCCTTTTCCTTGGCACAGTCCAAATAAACCCATTCTGAGGAAAATCTGTGTTTCAGAAGAATCTGAAGGCAGGTGACCTGCCAGGAGTGGGTTGCGGCCTCCGAGACTTTCCACCTAACGCCTTCTGCTTGCTATCCCTACCCAATAAAAGCTTAAGAGAAAAAAGATGGTTTAGACCAGGCTGCAGAAAGTGTTCTGGAACCAGTAGCCTCCTCCCAGCTGCTGTCTTTTCCCAGAGCTCACAGACTGGTGTGGGCATAAGTATATCTTGCTGGAAGGTGCAAGACTTTTTCTGTCTTCCTCTGGTACCAAGCTGGACACAGAGAGCAGTTCTGGCACCAGGAGAGCTCCTGTGCATGAACTGATGAACTGTGCTTAGACATGAACACAGAAAACTGGCCCAGTCATACTCTGAAGAAAGCAGCAGGGCTGTGCAGAGAGGATTCAGCAGGGAAAGAAGCTGTATGGCCCATCTGATCAAGAAAGGCAGCCAGCCCTGCCTCACAGAATAACCTAATGCTGCTAAGTGCTAATGCATGATATTTCACCTTCTGCTGTTTCTATGCTAGTGGGAGTTGAAAATAGTTACGAAGTGACTTATCTCCAACAGCAAATATTCACGTTACCTTGTGCCCTGGCCAGAAGTGTAGCAGTGCATCCAGGCTTTTTGAGAGATATTACACAAAAGAAACTGTCTCAATTAGTTTTACATATGGTCCTGTATGTGTGAAAGTTGAATTCTCCCTTATTACTAAAAATATTAGGATACTACCATGAGAATGCCCAAGTGCTTGCTTTTTTTTCACTTGAGGGAAATGAGCTTGAGCAAAGTAGTGTAGGAAATGTCCTTACACAGGGATAACAACCTCTCTGTATGTTGTTAGTTACAGTGTCAACCTCTGTGGATGTGCTCAGCAACATTTTCACACACAAACGGTCAACTCTAAAGAAAAAATGTGCAGGAAGCTTATACGAGCCTGATATTTCTGGATGAAACAAAATCCTGAGTCCTCAAACCTGCATAGCTAATAAAAAGTTTTATAGCAATTAAAAAAACTCCTTCCTTTTCACAGATCTTTTTAGGAGAATGGGAACGCTGCTAAGTTGGGGATAAAAAGCATGCTTTCACATCAGGGAAAAACTAAGCTTTTCTGAATTCTCTCCACATTCACAACTAGTTTGTTACAATCACACAGCACAAATGGTATGAATCCTGCCATTTTTACAAGGTCACTATGCTCAGGCAAGCTCGTTTTGAAATCTGAGTTGGGCCTATGCTAAAACTGAACTGAGATCTCTGGATCTGGCTTATTATCCTTACACGTAAACTTTATAACAGGATCTTTATTTCCAAAAGGTTTGGTGCTACAATAAAATAAATTCTTCAAGTGTTCTGAGACAAGGAATCACTGTATTTAATTTTCTCCAATTATTGCTTAGGGATTTAGCAGCTTCAAAGCTTTGGAAATACATACTGTTCATCTAAATGAAAGCTAAAAGGAGACCTTTCTGGAAATTTGGGATGGTATCTCCTCCATAATCAGACTTCGTTTATCTTTTCCTCCTGCCTTTTCATCTGCCACAGTTGATTTGCAAGGGTCTTCTTTCATTTCTAATCATCCTGCTCCTCCTGCCTGACTCCCGTGGAAAGACCCACAGCCCAACAGCGGTAATGCCTTCATCACTTCCATGCTCCTATAAACGGCGATGTCAACAGCCTGGATTGTTATCATAGCAGAAAGCAGCTGAAAAAGGAGATGAGAGATTACTGTGGCCCCACTTTGATTGCTTTTCCTCATCTCCCCTTTCTAAAGCCTTGGAGAGGCCACCTTAGCTTTACTGCTGAGCAAGATCCCTTCCAGGAAGAGGGCTGTGGTGCCGAGAGAGCAGTCTAGCCGTGCGAGTGACACGGGCAAATGCTGTGAGAAATGGTTAAAAACACAAGCCCTAAGAAGTAGTGCATATATGGTAAAAGGTTTAATGGAAGGAGTTACAGAATGGAAAGAAAGCCTAGCATCAGTGTATATAGCATGAAAGTTTGCTCATATCTGGTTTTCTCTTCAGTGGTGTTCACACACCTTTTTTTGGAGAGAAACCTGAAGATAGAAGCAGAGGGGGGCTGGCACAGGTACCCTCCTCTCTACCTCTGGAAGGGCTGTTCAGGGCTTGTGCAAGAATGTTGTGCACTGTACCTGTTCCCAGGAGGCGCATGGTGACAGGCACCATGGAAGAAAGCACGGAGGGGTTGATAGAACCCTGGTAGGCCCAGGTGAGGGATGAGGGCAACCCTGTGTGAGGTAGCTGGTGCTGGGCTCACAGCTGGAGCCTGTGGCTCTTCATCTGAGGCTAAGGACCCTTCCTTGGCATGGATCATGCACCCAGAGCTCATTTTTTGCAGTGCAATTCAGGATTACACCCTGTTAGCTCAAGCTCTTCCCCTATAGTAGGTAGGGTTGAAGGTATAAAATAAAGAAGATCTCTCTCTTTATTTTTTAGCAAAATGCTAAGATACTTAAAATTACCTTTATTGTTTAAACTACATAGTGTTAAGTGATTAAGGCTGTGGGGTTTTTTGGTAATGAAAGCAATTACCTTTTCTGACATTATAATGTGACTTATTCTTAATTTCCCTTTATAGGCAGTATTTAAATTTTCCTTTGAAAAATGCTTACTGTGTAAGAAGGTGCTGTTACTTTAAATTTCCATGCTTCACCACTCCTTAATTTTGAACTGTTTTTACGTTATACTGTAAGTGAACTGTTTTTCCATACAAAGCAAGCTTTTTTTTCCTTTTTTAGTTGCTAACTTTACTACTGCCTATGTTTAGATTTGGGGGAATTTGTACTGCGTGCCAATCTGTAATTACATTCAAAAGCATCCTTCTCTTCACTTTTCATTTCCGTTCCCCAGGAGACAGAAAAAAAAAAAAATAGGTTACTAGAAAGGTTCCTCTAAAGAGAGTGAAGAGAAGAGCACGGTTATTGAGAGATAATTGCTCAAAATGTTTACTAATGAGTGACCACTAGAGTTAGGCGAATTGTTCACAGCATCGAATTTATCCAGTGAATTTAGCACTGTTATCATCTGGCAATTATCCCCTAGGCAGGCTGATTATTACGAATGTGTCATTAGCGCCGTTAGACAGTGGCCATTTCTGTGAAGGCATTTCAGCCTGTGGATCACTGGCAAAAAGATTCATCCCCACTCATATGTGACTGGTCATCCAGGTTGTGTGCTTTCATTCCTGCTCCCTCACTGCCTGACTGCTGCCTTTTACAAAGGGGGGAGCAATTAAGACACAAATAACGAGCACCTCCTCTTGATGTCCACATACCCTTTGTCGCCAGCAAAACAAGTTTTGTTTTGTCCGTTGTAGCACGAAAAAATAAATAGAAAAGGAAAACCAGGAAAAAAAGTATTCCCTGAGCATTCGTGGGTGAAAAAGCAACAACGACCTTACTTAAATACCTTTTCTTGGAAAGTTAACCCGAAGGGGCATTTACAAGGTCATTCAGAATGTGAAATAATTCAGTCCTGGTGAACCTTGACTTTCCTCTGCTATTTTGTTAGAAGGGAAGCACTTTACATCCACAGCCTAGAGTTCTTTCCAAATCAAAAGCCCTGCCCCCACAGGGCTTTAAATATTTAGAAACAAAAAAGGTGTTTGTTTGGTTGAAGTTTTTTGTTACTTGATTTTTTGCATTTATGTTCAAAATAGCTCAAGCAAAGTTTAGAATCACTTGCTCCAGTAACATATTTCAAACAAAAAGCAGCACCAAATCTTTGTCTTTCATAAAAGAGAGAGTAGTTTGGGTTTTGTTGTTACATGCTTGTAATAATTTGTTTTAAATTCTAAACTTAAGTGGATCAGAAGCTGCCAGTCTGTTTTCGTTAAAATATTTAATTTCTATGCACTGAGGCCCAAATCCCAAGCCCACTGAAATTAATAACAGAGCTTCCAATTGCTTCCAGTAGACCAAGCCTGAACCCTAAGTCAGTCTTGCAAAGCTCTCTTGCATTAAATGAGATTGCTTCTTCATACCCACACAGACAAGTCCAGATATAAGAACTCCTCAGCATGGCTCAAGTACAGATAGGCAGTGGAGACACATCCTACACACAGCAGAGCACATTAATGCACACTGCTGCATCTGTAGGGATCTTTTCTTCTTACAGTGGTGCTGCTACAGCTCCACAGGTATATGAAGATATCCACCTTTGCATACGTATGTATGGATGTGTGTATGCTCATGCACACATACAAACGCAGACAAATACTTATCCAGATACTGCCGACTTCATTTGCCTACAACACAGAGATGGACACACAGACAATACTTTCTGTTTCCCTCTCTCTCAGGTATCTTTTTGTAAAGTGGTTCCCACCATCTCAGATTCATCTACTCTTTCTCAAGTTGTTCTCCAACCAACCTCCCTGAAGTCTCACATTTTGTTACAATGAAACAGATTAATACACAATAGCTTTCTTCTTCTGGAAGTAACTTGCTTTCATTTGCTACAGTATGCCAAAACAAAAACAAAAGCAAAAAACAACCAAGGGGAAGTAGGCTTGTTTTCTAAAACAGAGAAGACTGCATTTAAAAAAAAAAAATGTGAGAAAATCAGCTCAGCTGATGATTCACGGTCACATTTCTCAGTATTCTGTAAAAAATAATAATGATAATTTCTGATCTTTCTGGGTTTCTAGAACTTCTAGCATCCATCAGTGTATCTTTCTCCCCTTTCTATTTGCCTGTTTCCTTCCTGCATTATTTTACTTGCAGTCTTCCACTCCAGTGAATCTCTGCCTTTTAAATAAACTAGAGGAGAAACAAGAGCTCCACTCAGAGAAGCTGCAGATAAGCATTAAGATCTCCGGGACTCAGGATCCAATTAGGTAAAACAGGAGCCTGCAGGAAGGTTGCCTTGTGTGGAGCAAAAAGCCTTTGGAGTGTGCCCTCTCGTGGCCATTCCTCATTCAGCACGGATACCTGTGCCCTGAAAGATGTTTGCTTTCCAATTGAGGAAGAGATTTGAAGAGGCACAGGCGACCCATTCTTGTTTCCTTTTGCACTGCCAGCCTGGCAGCATAGTGGTAGGCATCTTTCTAGAAAAAGGAGCCTGTGTGTACACACATGGGTCTGCACACGGAAGCAAGCATCACACGATCGACTGGGTTCACCCTGGGTTCAGTGCAAAGTGATACAAAAAGGTAGAAGCTGTCTAGAAAAACTGACAGAGTTCTCTTTTTTTTTTTTTTTTTTTCCCTGACAGATTTCCTAACAATAAACCCTTGGATTTCAGCATTCCCATCCAGTAATTCCCATCACCTTCTCGAGGGCAGATGTTAGCAATCCATTTCATTGGCAGTTTAGTTGCCAGCATCAAATAGACCTGGCAGAATCCCAGGTCTGCCTAATAAGCTATCTACTTAAAATAATGAAAGAGTTTGTAGCCAACCATACTTTATGAATATTGGGTATCTCAGTTATAGAACCTGTTGGATTTGCTTGTCATAAAATTATATGACCCCTCTCCTCAAAAGACTATTTTTAAGTCCTTGAAGTAACCCACAGAGCTCTGGCACAGCTACCCTCACAGTAGAACTAATCAAGGTTAGTAAACTCAGTTTGATATGCAAGTAGAAAATCATTTTCGTGTTTTACTTGTAAGAGTGCCAAAGGACAGTAGGGTGCATTTGTAAACCTTTGCCCAATACTCTTGGTCATTAGTTTTGCAAAGATCTGCCTGGATTTGTTAGCTGTGAAAACTACCTGCCAACTATTTTGCTTATTTCCTGGACATAACTACACCTGTGCTGCAGACAAGTTCTCTGCAGTTAGTTTCTTCTCTAATTGTCTGAAGCCTGTGCTCATTCAAATTTGGGTCTGTTTTAGAAAATAGCGGTCTCAGGCCAGAGCCATGTGCACAGGGCACTGTTTGTTCATTCACTCCATTTCATTGTATGTCTGAGGATACAGCCGATGAAAGATAGAAATACTACTTTTTTTATGAAGGCAAGCAGTAAATGTGGCTTCTGAAAGTTAGAGGGAGTGGCTGGTTTATGTCAGGTCATACCCAAAAGAACGAAAACCTGAAGTCTTAATTCTCCTCCCATAGACCTTTATTTGATACACTGTTAGGTGTTTCCATTCATTTTCATTGATTTGCTATTGCCCTCTTTCGACACAGAGTTTCACATTAAAAGCAGGAGGAACGTTAACCTTACTGTATAAAGAGCATGTTTATTGTCCCTCTTGATGTTTTAAACCTATCCATATTCTTCCCAGTTCCCACAGAGTGAAAAGTGGGGGCCGTCCATGTAGCTATATTCTATCCCTATCTTTTTAAACTCTTACTTCCTATGTAACATGTTGCTTGCCTTCTTTTTGCCTCACCTTCCTCAGTAGGAAATATAACACTGCTTTAATATTTGACATGTAATACTGTTTGGTGCCTTGAGTGGAGGAGATCCCAGGTAGAGTTCCCTCAAGTTGTGGCAGCCTTGGCACCTGTAAAGTGTGGTAGATCCTCTGATGTTAGCAAGATACCAGATATGGATGGCTATAGTTGAAAAATATGTTTTAGTAGTCTGAAATACTCCATAGAGTGGAGGTACCATTTCCATTATAAGCCTGAGCCCTAGAGTTCAGTTTCTAGGTTGCTAATTTGTTGCTCCCTCTTCTCAACTCAAAGCCTGGTAGGTATGGGGAAAGGGAAAAAAGGCCAGAGCACCCCTACCACCTTGGCTTCCAGGATAGACTTAGCAGGAAGCTGAGGAAGAGCAGCAGGGGAGAAAAGGCATAGGAACTACAGCGGATGCCCCTGTCCTTCAGCTGTGCCACTCCATAGCATGTCTCCTTAAATCGCTCTGGCTGGCAGTGGTAGGACAATGCTACGCAAGCGGCGCAGAGGTGCCAGCACTGGGTATGCCGTGGCGGGGGATCGATGGCTGGACTACTGGCCAGCGTGGGCAATGGCTCAATCTGCGCTGCTCACGTGACCCCGAGCTCCAATGGCTTTGGGAGCCACCGTTGGAGGGTATCATACTGAGTAGGCATATATCAAATTCCAAATTCCTTTGTGTCAGAGCTCAGGAGAGACAATAATGTGTTTACAAATGATTGGGACTCACACAGTGAAGAGAAACCACTGCTCATGCCATATGTGTTTCACTGTGCTCAGAGCGAGCTGCTGAGAACCAGGTGGGGAATCCGACTCATAGATAGCTCAGACATTTCTTTGCTCTTAAAAACTCCTTTCTAAACTAACACTGAGCTGCCTCTGCTTCTAATGACTGCTAACATTGACACCTTCTGCCTGCTTTCTGAAATGGAGGGGACAGAAGAGCCAATAAGCCTGAGCTTTTGTACTGAAAGAACCGATAACGTATATAATGACAAGGGGCAAGGGCTCCTTGTACAGTGGGAAATCGGACAGCCTGCAGGAATGTCTGCTCTTAAAAGCATGCACACTTCTTGTGCATGGCTTCCCTGCAAACAGAACATCTGAGTCAACAGGTTTTCAGGACTGGAAACTCTGAGTGTTGTCTTAATTGTTTATACTGCTGCAGCAAACTTTTAAACAAAAATGCTTGGAGTTCCTTTGCATACTTTGCCTACCATATGCTGTACCAAACAAAACAATGACATTCTTTTAAAACCGTCTTGGCAACAGGAAAAATGCTTTGGCTAGACAGCATCATAAAAAGTTGCTGTTAGTTAGATGATAGAGTTATTGCAAGATACTGCTATTGATGCATATATAAACATACATATGCTAACAGATATATATGCACACACAAATACATTGAATTAAAATGGGTTCTGATCCTACTCATGTGGGAACAAGACAGTAAAGTACAACTTTAGAGCTGTTTCCTATAGGCAGCTGATGTGAGTCTCAAGCCACTACTAAGTAAATATCCATATTCTGAGCTCTTGCTGTGTAAGACTTAGGGAAAAGATAGCTGTGAAAGAGTTCAAAATACACCCTACCAAGGTAGTATTTTAGAGGTAGACTTTTTTCTCCCCCCCCCCAATATGCAGAAGTCTGAGTTACAAATTGGATCAGCTACAGGAGCTTGTCCGGTTCTATTGAAGTCATCTGACAGTCCCTGCAACTCTTTATTGCTGAAGATGCTGTGTTAAATTAGAAAGAGGGGGGAAGCAAACCCAAACAAAACACAAAAAACCTCTCTCACTTCTGAAAGTTAAAGCTGCTTCATCTGATTTTACAAATTCCACTGTAATCTGTAATTTTTACATGAAAGGGTTGTCTCTCAAGTAGTTTGCAGCTCACTTTCTCTTTTGATAAGCTCCCCAAAAGGTTTCAGCTCTTTTTCTTTCAGCACGGCTCTGCAAAGCAGTACTTTACTGCAAGTACTCTGGTTTCACAGGCACAGTTTGGAGGACCCCGCTGCAGCCTGACTTTCTGCTCAAGATTGGTTAGAGAGCTTCCTCCCTGTGTGGCTGCCTATGCTTAGCAAGTGTAATCTGCAGCCAAGACTAAGTCAGAAAAATCAGATTCTTTCAGAGTCCTGTCGTTCCCCACCGTCACCACCCCCCCCCCANCCCAACCCCCCACCACCACCATTCCTCCTCCCCTCTTCCCCCAGGTTTCATCCTACAACCTTGCAGAAAATATTATTGCTGAGGAGAAGAAAATAAGTTAATTGCAGCTCTGGCACAAAGGATATTTTACAGTTTTGTTTTTCAAGCACTCACCTGATTCCGCAAAAGTGATGATTTCCGAAGTTTGCTCCACAACTTCATTCATTTCGGCTCTTCTTCCAACATCATCCTCTATTTCCACATAACCGTCCTCTCCCACCTTGCCCACATGGAGCTTTTTGATGGCATTTAAAAGTGCTGCCTTAGGCACCGGCTGGGTAATATTAGGTCTGTCCCTCAAGTGCAACATGTTCAGTATGTGCTTCTTTACTGCTTCCACCATCTCAGGCTGTGAGCTGGGCACATCCTTTGAGAGCGTGGCAAGGGCACATGATGGACAGTCAGTGACTGAACTGTGCCCCTCGGATCCTGGGGTTGGGGAACTCCTTACTATAATCCAGCAAAGCACCAACAAAAATCCTCTCTTCCAAAGCAAAGGCATCCTGGCAGCAAAAGTTGTTGTGATTCCCTTTTTAAAAGGCCCTGCTTTTCCTCCCCCTTCACGCACAGTTTTTTTGGGGCTGGTTTGGTTTGTTTGTTTGTATGTTTGTTTTTCCTTCTCTTCAGCAAATTCTCTGGAACAAGAACCAAAAGTTTTCTGTGAAGTTTTGTTTGCAGGTTCCCTCTCTGAATGCAATAAGTGCTGTAGATGTTTGTGGCTGTCAGGGAGAAGAGTTCTGACTCTGTCTCAGAGTAGGAGAGAGACACAGAGAGAGGGAGAGAGAGAGAGAGGACGGATTGGCCTAAAGT